>JAXBDA010002947.1:0-38287 GCA_036023075.1 Gaultheria prostrata | reverse complement strand
GGCTTGTGGCGGTGTTCGGACTCAGCGGCTGCGCTACGGCGTCCAGCCGCTTCTCGGTGGCGTGGGTCTCCATTCCCGGTTCTGTTGGCTCGTTGGGGAGTTTTGGGCGGCTGGCTTCGGTGGTGGTGGGCTGGCGACTCGCGGCTGCCATTGTGGCGGCGTAGGTCATCATTCATGGTCTGTTTGGATTGTTGGAGGTGTTTGGATTCCCTGGTTTTCTTCCTCCCCTCCACCTTCTCTTTCGTTGTTCGTCTTCGTCGGCTCTCTTGTTCTCCGCCGGTTTCACTGTTGGGTGAATCCGGTTTGGCTTAACGGCGTTGGAGTTGTGGGGTGCTGTTTGCTGCTTGCGATGCTCCTCCTCTGTTGTCCGTTTGGTGGTGTCCGCTCTCCGCCGGTTTCTCTGCTGGGAGTGATTGGTTTTTGCTTAACGGCTAGGTTGGTGGGTGCTTCTGGTGGACGTTGGTGGCGTGTTGCAGCAGAGTTTTCTGGTTGGCGATGGTGGGTGTGAGGCGGTGGATGCATGTTGATGCTGTCTAGGGTTTCTCTTTGGGTTGGGCCACTCTTTTTGGGCTTTATTGTAATATTTGGTCTTAGGACATTGGGTGTATGGGCTTCATTTTTTGATCTGGGTATGGCCCGTTTGGGTTTTGACCTGTTGGGGTTGGACTTTGGTCCTTTGGGTGGTGTTGGCATCTTGCCAGCAGGGTTTGTGATGTGCTCCACATTCCCTTTTAATCTTTGTATTTTGCTGAGATTAATAAAGTTGGTGGTTAGGCCAGAAACTAAAGGGTTTGCTTCCTCTTAAGTCTTAGGTTCAAAACCTCATAGGTGTTATCTACTCTAATGGGACTAGTGCATGTACGTTTTGTATATTGATCCAAATTAGTGGAAAGGCGGGTATGCCGATCGAGACACCGCGTATTATCCCCTCCCAAAAAAATAGCTGCAATGTAGTGGCAAAACCAGAAATAAAAACGAAGTTGTACCACTTGTTGAAGCCAAGATTATTACTCCCTTCGTCCCTTTTATAGTGTATACATTTCCATTTTGGGTTGTCCCTTAATAAGTGTGTGTTTTGAAAAGTTAGTGGGTACATTTCCTATTTTGCCCTTAAAAGTAGATTCCGTTTTAAAAAGTTAGTGGGTATTATTATATTGATAATGGTAAGTAATGGAAAGTAGATGTGAAAGTTGTAAAAGTTGATGTGTGAGAAAAATAGTTGAAATTCTCAGGTAACACACTTAAAAAGGGACGGATGGAGTATTAATTTATCGATATCTCATATCTCTAGTGAGTTAAAAATACATTCTTAAAAAAAAAAAGTTGCGAGTTAAAAAGGATTCTGTATCCAGTGACACCATACTTGAGTAATGCTATACATTGGTGACACATGACCCATGGTACTCATAATATGCATGATATCTAAATGTGGTCACCAAAGTATTAATGGAGTCGGTTGGGGATCTCAATTTGACAATAAAAAGGGGCCAGAAACCCCAAAGCCCGCCCACCCAGCCCAAACCTTTTTTGCATTGAGCTTAGCCCAATTTTAGCTTAGCCAGGAATAGGCCCAGCCCATAATAGTAGTAGATTTTTTATTATACTACGTAGTTGTTTAAATTTTTTAATTCAAAAATTAAAGAACCATGTTATAATTGGCTGTCTTTATTTTTTAATGTTACTTTAATTTTTGGGTTCCATTTTTGGGTTCCTGCCAAATGGGTTCAGAATTCAAAAGGCCAGTAACTATTGCTCCTGCCAAATGGGTTCAGAATTTTAAAGGGTAAAAGCGTCATTCACGGAGTAAAAAAGAGAGCAGGACACTTTGAGAAGAAAAGAAAGGGACAGCTGGTGTACGCACGGAAATTGGAAGGAAATTTTGCATTGGTAAACGAGAAAGGGCTTCATTAACATTCACCTATTGGGTTCCGGTTAGCCGGACCCTTAGAAAAATAGTATAATAAAAAATCAACTACTATTATGGGCTGGGCCTATTTCTGGCTAAGCTAAAATTGGGCTAAGCTCAATGAAAAAAAGGTTTGGGCTGGGTGGGCGGGCTTTGGGGTTTCTGGCCCCTTTTTATTGTCAAATTGAGATCCCCAACCGACTCCATTAATACTTTGATGACCACATTTAGATATCATGCACATTATGAGGGTTTTTCTAAATAGGGGTAGTCCACTTGCCACGACCTCTTATTTTCAAGAAAACACTAAGATCATGTCACTCTTTTCACTTCCCTGAGCATCACCAACCCAACAGCCTATAAAACTCTATTTTACATGATGTCAAAAAGTGAACACATCACACATGTTCCTAAGTCTTATCTTTATTAATTTCACCCTTCCACTTTCCTAAGTCTATCTTTTTAATCATATTATAATTTTAACTTTTTATTTTATTAATTGAAGCACCATAGTTAATCATTTTTTGTGAAAGTAGTACACAACTTCGACCATTATACCTTAACATGAAACAAATCAACTTTTGTTAGGACAGACCTTGGGCTTAGCTCAAATTGTCCATCCTTTAAGGCTATTCATTTGGGAAAATGACCATAAAATGGTATTTAAAAGTAATAATTCTAATTTGATGCATGATTTTTTAAAAATGACCAAAAACATGACAAGGAAAAAAATAATTCCACATACATGGTACCAACAAATTACAGGTCCAAAATACCCCCTTCTCATTGTTCCTGAAAATATTAGCTACCTAGAGTTGCACTGTGCATGCAACAGAATTGCACTGTAAATAAAAAACCATTGCACCTTGCAATAAAAGAATTGCATTCACGTTAATCCAACTTGTCTTGCCCGTGAGATCAAATCAAATCTTTTTGGAAGGAAAATCTCAAAATTGCACCGTGCATGAGACAACGTTGCACTGTAAATGAAAACCTTTACACCTTGCAATAAACGAATTGCACTTACATTAGTCCAACTTGCCTCGCTAGTGTGAGATCAAATCAAATTTTTTTGGATGGACAATCTCAAAATTGCACCGTGCATGCAACAATATTGCACTGTAAATGAAAACTCTTGCACCTTGCAATAAAAGAATTGCACTCACGTTATATAAAACCAACACTTGCTCCTTCATTAACAAATTGTGCACCTTAGGTGAAAAAAAATGGCACCCTTTGACAATAATATTGCATCAGAATAAAGACCACTGGGTTGCTAATGAAAAGACTACTCTTTTTTTCCTCTCGATTAGCTTAAACTCATTACACTTAGGTTAGATCAACTTGTCTTTGCCATTTTTTGGTCAACTCAAACTGTTTGGACAGACCTTTAAAACATTGCACCGTAACTGAATTACACTTGCACCTTGTGTGAACCAACATTGCACTTTATCTCAAAATCATTGCACTCAGCATGATTTTGGGTAAAAAAAATACATTCAGGGATATTTTGGACACTGCAGTGATAAAATGCCATGTATGTGGAATTATTTTTCTCCGTGTCATGTATTGGTCATTTCTGAAACCATGACCATGAAATTGTCATTTTTTGCCCTCCTTGCCATGTTTTCGTCATTTTCCCTATTTTTTTTCCCCAAAATCATGCTGAGTGCAATGATTTTGAGATAAGGTGCAATGTTGGTTCATACAAGGTGCAAGTGTAATTCAGTTACGGTGCAATGTTTTAAAGGTTTGTCCAAACAGTTTGATTTGACCAAAAAATGGCAAAGACAAGTTGATCTAACCTAAGTGTAATGA
The DNA here is from genome assembly GCA_036023075.1 of Gaultheria prostrata. Lineage (NCBI taxonomy): Eukaryota > Viridiplantae > Streptophyta > Magnoliopsida > Ericales > Ericaceae > Gaultheria > Gaultheria prostrata. Next base: position 34,563 of record JAXBDA010002947.1, on the reverse strand, counting down.
GTTTAAGCTAATCAAGAGGAAAAAGAGATTAGTCTTTTCATTGGCAACCCAGTGGTCTTTATTCTGATGCAATATTATTGTCAAAGGGTGCCATTTTTTTTCACCTAAGGTGCACAATTTGTTAATGCAAGGAGCAAGTGTTGGTTTTATATAACGTGAGTGCAATTCTTTTATTGCAAGGTGCAAGAGTTTTCATTTACAGTGCAATGTTGTTGCATGCACGGTGAAATTTTGAGATTGTCCATCCAAAAAAATTTGATTTGATCTCACACTAGCGAGGCAAGTTGGACTAACGTGAGTGCAATTCGTTTATTGCAAGGTGTAAAGGTTTTCATTTACAGTGCAACGTTGTCTCATGCACGGTTCAATTTTGAGATTTTCCTTCCAAAAAGATTTGATTTGATCTCACGGGCAAGGCAAGTTGGATTAACGCGAATGCAATTCTTTTATTGCAAGGTGCAAGGGTTTTTCATTTACAGTGCAATTCTGTTGCATGCACGGTGCAACTCTAGGTAGCTAATATTTTCAGGAACAATGAGAAGGGGGTATTTTGGACCTGTAATTTGTTGGTACCATGTATGTGGAATTATTTTTTTCCTTGTCATGTTTTTGGTCATTTTTAAAATATCATGCATCAAATTAGAATTATTACTTTTAAATACCATTTTATGGTCATTTTCCCAATTAATAACACATCATGCTAAGCCTCATATCTATTGCGAAACAACATACACTCTGATGCCTGCAATAACTCATGCTTTAGAAAATACAATAAAATGGTGGTTCTTCTATTAAGAATGTAAGACCTATAGGTACATTAACCATTGGAGTACCAATCTACTTCTCAGAGAGAGAGAGAGATGGGATGGAGTGATAGACATAAAAACCTAAAAACTTACCACTTCAATGTTTGCTTCAACGTCAGATATGGAGTGAGAGACAAGGATGAAGCTTGAAATTGCCGATCTAGGTTTCGCCTCTTCTCCATCTGTCTTCGTCGTCTGATTTCTCTCTCTCTCTCTCTCTCTCTCTCTCTCTTCGTCGTTTTGAATCAGGAGAAGAAGGGGGTGGGGCTGATTTTGGGTTTTAGGGCTTTTAAGCCATGAAGGGTATTTTGGTCCTTTCAGGTAGGCCTCTCCATGTATGTGGAATTTGTTTTCTCCTTCCCATCATTCCAGTCATTTCCAAAAACCTTACCATCTCATTAGTATTATTACTTTTAAACAAGCTGGGTGGCGGGAGCAGGGCCAAAACTCAAATTTTTCATATGAATCTTCATGTCTTCGTGAAATGAAGTGTTTTGCCTGTCATATGGACAATTATTGAATTCACATTTTATTTTGTTAAAGCAGTATATGTGACATTTGGAACATGAAGTGGTATGTACCGGATTAGGAAATTTGATACCAAACGAAAAACTTGAAGTAAATTCATTGTCCGTGAATGTTTAGTGTATTGAAGTGTATGAAATAGGTTATGATATATAGAAGTTTAGGGAATGAATTTTGGAAGTGAAGGAATAGGATAGTGGAATGGAACATTAGATTAGGAAATTAATTGACCATGGAAAAAAGTTTATTCAATATGTCTAATACATATAAATTACGGTTCGGATTGGTTTGGAATCAGAACCTCTGGCGTAAATCCACAGACCAAACCATTTAACATGATTTCTATTATTTTAAAACCGGGACCTAACCATTTTACTAAAAACCCGAACGGAATCAATCGGTTTGGATTGGTTTGGTCTGGTTTCACAGTTAGACGGTTATTTTACTCACCCCTAGTTTTTCTTTCACTAAAGAAAAAATTAAAAAAACTAAACTTGAAACCCAGAATGCTAAACTAAACTAAACTTGGCCTGAGAATGTTAATGGTGATGGTGGTGTAGCAACGGAGAGATGGAGTGGAAGCTAAACTTGAAACCCTAGCTTTCATACGCAGAATGCTGAACAGAGAGGTGGCTTTAAAAAATGGTTTGCATATCCCTATAATCACTTTAGGACCTTTAATCTTATGTTTTAGTCCTAAAAATCTTTGTTATATATAGTAATTACATTTGTAAAAATAGTGGAAAATTTGATTTTATTAAAATGTCGGGATGAAAAAATAATTATTCAAATTGACTAGGATGAAAACTTATGTGATATACCAACTGTCAGGATGAAAAAATAATTGTTCAAATTGACCGGGATGAAAACTTAAGTAGTATACCCACTTAGAATTACTATTATTTAATTAACTCTTTAAGCAACCAATTAATTGCATTTTTATTGGCAAAAAAAGGTAAATAACGTTGTCATTGCTTTTATGATTCCCATAATAACCATAATAAAAATTCATTTTTTCAAGATTGTATTGCAACTAATAAAGAAAAACTTGCACAGGTCTGGCCCGATAATAAAATTTGCAAATTATTTGAATTAAAATGGACTGATTAAGGTCAAGTAATAACTTTCTTTGACTAATTAATACTCTTTACCAATATGACAACGAATCTCTGCATAACATATAAAATTTTATGCATAAGCCAGCTCCTAAAGCAATAAAGAGCATTACTTTTGAAGAATTTGACCAAGCCATTAAGGCTCCGTTCGGTTGGGTTTTTTCAAAACATGTTTTGGGCTAAAAAGCTCAAAAATTATGTTCGGTTCAATGTTCCAAAATAAAGTTGTGAGATCAAACTATGGGATAATTTCCCAACTCCACTTGCATGTTCTCTCGAAAATTTATTTAATATTATTTATTTAACTAAATTCCTTTTTTATTTAATTTCTTAATTCTTTTTTATCTTATTTATTTAATTCATTTATTCTAATTATTTATTTGTGTCTTTTTATTTATACCTTTTTCTCTTTTATTTATTTAATATTCTTTATATATATTTTCTCTTTTATTTATTTAACTAAATTCCTTTTTTATTTAATTTCTTAATTCTTTTTTATCTTATTTATTTAATTCATTTATTCTAATTATTTATTTGTGTCTTTTTCTTTATACCTTTTTCTCTTTTATTTATTTAATATTCTTTATATATTTTTTCTCTTTTAATTATTTAACTAAATTTTTTATTTAATTTCTTAATTCTTTTATCTTTTTTATTTAGGCAAAAGCTACAAATCACCCATTTTGATAGTCTCTACAAAAAATTGTGTAAATTTTGGATAAAAATTAAGCACTTCCGTTTTTCATTTTTAATTTTTTTATCCGAAAATTACACGTCTTTTGACTATCAAAATGTGAAAAGGAGACTGAGAGTATTTTTTATCCGGTCCCCTCCAGTAAGGACTATCAAAATGTGAAAATGCGAAAATTACACGTCGTTAGGTACGCGTAATATTTTTTGGAAGAATCATCTATCTCTACGGGAGGAGTCTAAAGGTTGTTGTCTTTCACATGTATCAAGGCATAACATCAGTTTGGTTACTTGAAATCATGTCCCAATCAGTTCAAGACTAATTCAAGGCTCACTCTTTTGTAGTTTGAAATTGTATCCCATGTTTCGGCTGTGGAAGAAACATCATTGATGCATTTTGGTGTGTATCTATCCTCTCTTCCTAGATGATATCGAAACACTTATTTGAACCTTATTTTACCGTTGTCAATCTATTAGTTAGTCTATCCTATATTAGTATTCCATTCCACTATAATCAGTTTGGTCATCCCCATTTTTCCTTTTTCTTTTTCTTTTCGTTTCTTCCGTGGGATAGGCCTCTTGTAGGCTGTATATTTGGTTAACATTTTTCTATTTCAAGCTGATTTTCCCAAAAAAATAAAAAAAGTCATGTTATTATTAATTTTTTAAGAAAAAAATCTAGTCATTTTATTATTATTTTTCAAGCAATGAAAAAAAAGAAATATAAAAATATAGTCATTTTATTATTATTTTAGAAAAATTAAATAAATATTAAAAATAAAAATAAAAAAATAAAAAAGTAATTAATTATAAATTTCAAGAATTCTTAAACTTGTTTTGGAAACATTTTTCAGAATAGTGAAACGAACATGAATTTTGAGAAGAGTTCAGAGCTATGTTTTTGAGATATTTTCAGAATTATGGTCCAAAATCTGCAAACGAACAGAGCCTCTACCCCCTCAAACTTTTATTTTTGGCACTTAACCACCTCTAACTAATGGAAATGCTACTTCCGTTTGCCGTCTGTTATGAATTGGATGGAAAATGGTCACATGCTCTCTCATATGCATTTTAGAGACATAATTGCCCTTGCTCTCTCTCTCTCTCTCTCACAAACAGGAATCAAGACCAACAGAAAAAGGATGGAACTAAAATCACCTGCGGTGGATAATCCATCATTTTCGGAACAAAGGCAGGGATCTTGTTTGATGATGTCGGGGCGGCATCGACGATGTCCCAGGATTCACCGCCACGGGCGATGAACGATTGGATGAAACTAATGCCGAAGAAGCCTAAGAGGTAGATGAGGGAGACGATGGCGACGAGTTTGGAGAGAGTGACGATGTGGGTTGGGGGGGTTAGTATAGGAGCGGATCTTGTCGCGCCAACGGTGGAGGAGGAAGTAAGAAACGGAGAAGAACAGAGTGAAGTAAATGGCGTTGGTTATTTACCCACAAAAAATGGCATTGGTTACAGTGTTGGTCGTGGTGAAGACGATGGTGGTTCCCGGTGAAAGCTGCAGTGGCAACGGGAGGTTCTATCTGGATATTCTAGAGGCGGTGACCCACATAGAGGTACTTTGTGTGTGTTTATGGGTATAAGAGAGAGAGATATCGTGATGGCTGCTGCCGAAGCCGTTGACCTTTCGCCGGAATGATCGAATATGAGCTGCAGATCGGGTTTGTACCGGAGTAGGAGCCGCCGATCGTGTTTGTGTGCAGCTGCAGATTAGGTTAGTGCTGGGTAGCATTTTCCAATAGAGGGCAAAACTGTAACTTCAATCCTCTCCTTAACGGAAGTCAGCCGGTTATGAATTTCCATTAGTTAGTGGTGGTTAAGTGCCAAAAATAAAAGTTTGAGGGGGTAACGTGTCCGCGAGGCATAGTTTGAGGGGGTAAACTATAATTTACCCTAAATTAAACAAATCTCTCTATAACTCCCTTTTACCTGGTCAATCTGCTGCCGGAGAAAGAGAGAGAGAGAGAGATGGGCGATACTGCTGTTGATTTTTGCCAGGAGACGTTGAAGGAGCTTGTAACGAGCTCAAAGCTCGATTCAATCATAGACGACAAACATCAACTTGTATATCTTGAGGAGGAGATAAAATACCTGAGATTCAAGTTGATGTTTCTCGTTTCTGATTAAATGGAGCATTCGGAAAGATGAAACTGGTGAAGAAGATCAGGGAGGTGGTATCGGAGGCAGAAAAACATCGTACGACTGTTTGTAATTGATGCTTTCGCGGCCGATGCCTCGTATTCTCTTCATCAACTGTTCAAAGATCAGGATTCTCTTTCCCTTCTTGACCTTGAAGGCGTCAAAAAGGAGATCCAACACTCTTACGGCTGAGGTGAATGCTACAATAAACCCCTAATTTAGCTTTAATTCAACTGATTTAATTATAACAACCATATTCGTTTTCCTTTTCCCATCAGCAATTATATCAATTGGAGAATGACTTAGAATGAGAGTCCAGTGAAATATAACATTCTAAATATACAGCTCAAAGATAGTTCAAAGTATTTATCGATAAGCGGGATACGAGAAATTGTTCAAAGTATTTATCACTAGTGACCATCGTTCATGCATCATTCACAACAATCATAAACTACTTCTCAGATGCTGAAAAATGAATATTGCACCAGAGAATATGCACTTGCTCAGATAGGTAATTGTCGATAATTGAACGAAGCTTCTTTCCAAAGCCTGATACTGCATGAGTTTGCACAGCCTCGTCTAATTGACACCACTCCTACGATAACGTTAAATCAAATTGGCTGATTCAATTCAAAGAACAGAAAAGGGATAACAAATCATATACGTGGGAAGAAGGCGGTACCCCCATTTGCAACAAAAGATGCAAGCTTTTCGCAGCTTACTGTAGCCACCATTGCCTACACCTCAACCCCAACAATATAATGTCAATCTCCAAAGATGGTCACTTGGTAGCTTTCCTTGACTAGATTTCAAGGCATTAACTTGTGGGCGGGGATGTCAGGGTCCTTGCTCTCCCCGATAATTTTCCAGATCTGTTGTGGGCTAAATGAAAACCCTGAACTAGGAACTGCACCCCACATATGTCCAGCAAGTCCACCAGGTGCTTTAGCACGGGAGAATTGCTGCCTTAATATAGCCACCTTTACATAACACACAGAGCACAGTAGCTTTATTCCAGAGGTCATTAACTGAAACATGTACCGTTTTGATCCAAACTGAAGACTGGACAATTTAGAGATTGTCATAATCACTAACTCAACGTCTGCACAAGTTAGAAAATTAGAGGTTGATGCACAGTCAAGATTCACTTCAACTCAACAAAGGCTTAGATTAAGGGATTGGCAGACACTTGGTAAGTAAAAGATTTTGATGTAGATGTGCAACAGAAGGCTGGAACATACCCTTGTTTTATCGTCTGTTACAAACCTTAAAAGTTGTTTTGGTGGACTAAATAACTGCCCTGTACAAGCATCATCATAATATCAAACCAATTCTATTACAGTAATTAGTAATGGTAGACATTTTTTTGTGCGGGTGTACATGTACGAAACCTAGACTAGCTGTAGGGTGAGAATCGAACTGAGAACCTCATCCCGGTAAAGGGAGTACCTTACCATTAATTAATGGTAGACTTAACATTCACAATTATTTGTACTAGTAAATATGTCCAAACAAAATAACTATGTGGAATTTGTACACAAAATGATGTGACAGCATTAGGACTTATAAGCAAAATATCCGTTCGAATCACAATTAATTATAAATCTATTGCTACATCAATTGCAATTTTCTGTATCAGAGTGAAGCTGCTTATATATATTACTAGTTGGTGGTGGCGGTACTGAGCTAGGCTCATGCGAGCTTCATCAAATATGCCGTTAACATAAAGCATATACGAATTCGACGAGTAAAGACAGAGGGTTTAGGATAGAATAATCAGATGGAGTACCCAAGTTCTTTTTCTGACCAAAGTTGGAGCAATCACTGGAAAGTCCTCTCTTTCAGTTTTAGCCTATTGGATCATGAGCTTCATCCATTTAACTCCCTCCCTTTTACCTGATCAATCTGCTGCTGGAGAGAGAGAGAGAGAGAGAGAGAGAGAGAGAGAGAGATGGGTGACACTGGCGTTGATATTTTCCTGGAGACGTTGAAGGAGCTTATAACGAGCTCAAAGCTGGATTTAATCACAGAAGAGAAACAGCAACTTGAGTCTCTTGAGGTGGAGATAAAGTACCTGAGAGGGTTCCTCAAGGTTACGGAGAAGAAACGCAACGAGCATTCAGAAATTATGAAACTGGTGAAGAAGATCAGGGAGGTGGTATTGGAGGCAGAAAACATCGTAGAACTGTTTGTAATTGATGCTTTCGCGGTTGATGCCTCATACTCTCTTCGTGAACTGTTCAACGAGCAGGATTCTCTTTCCCTTGACCTTGAAGGTGTCAAAAAGGAGATCAGCACTCTTGCGGCCGAGGTGACGAAGATTTACGAGAAAAATATGTATAACATCAATGGAGAAGCAGTCAAAAAACTCATGAAGCACTCTTCTACTGGATTTGGAAGCGGAGGTATTGGTCCATATTTCCAATATTTTAGAATTCAAAATTGCCAAAACACAAAGTTCGAGTAAAAATTGCTTACCATCTTTTAGTTTTATGCTTTTTTCCTACCCGGAGATCCAAATATGAATCTTTTTTTTTCCCCTCCCTCAACACCTCTTTTCGTTTTCTTGGTAATTAGAAATTTGACAATTTCACTCAAATTAGAGCTTTTCACTGAAATTTTCTCTCGAATGTGGATTAAAAAATGGATCAGGACTGTAGATGGTGTCAGCTTCGATATAACTATAGTGTTTTATGTTTTTGATCATCAGTTTTATATATGTCGGGCTCTCAATGAGAATAATATCATCTCATAAATATGATTATAAGCAAAGCAAAATCCTTTAGTGACAAGGATTGAAAAATTTGTTGTGTCCTTTCTATACATGTTAGCAAATATGTCAAGTGTACTTTGTAAATCTAATAAACAACTCTTCATCTTTCTGGTCCCCTTATTCATTGTGTAAACTTATTTGTTTCAAACATGCAGACATATTCGTTGCTTAACACACCCTTTATTCTGGTGTTTTACACAACAAAATGATGAACCATTGTACATGATGGGTTCTGTTATTGTTGTTGTTGTACGTTAAGAATCAACATTTTGTTCTCTTTCTCTAGTAACTTATAGGAGTATATCTTTTGTAACATCAACCATACGACAATATGTAACATGTGCCATAATAATGCATCATATGAACCACATAAATATGTTGGCGAATGGCGAATGCTACAATAAACCCCTAATTTAGCATTAATTCAACTGATTATAACAACCATGGTGGCTTCCTTTTGCCCATCAGCAATTATATCAGTTGGAGAATGACTTAAATGAGAGTCCAGTGAAATATAAGATTCTGACATACAGCTCAAAGATAGTTCAAACTATATATTTAGTAATAAGTGGGATATGAGGAACTGTTCTATTCTGAAGTGCAGATTTAATTTATTGTACACTTACTATGGCCCCTTCCATAAATTTTGGCTTCGTCCTCCGTCATAAATTAATCACTTCCTTTTATTTTCTAACAGGAGGGTTAGGTTCATTAGGAGGGAGCAACACATCCAAAGTGGTAAAAAAGAAGGTGGTGGTCGGTTTCGAGGAGGAGGTGGAGAGATTAATAGATCAGCTTGACGACAGAGGAAAGGGACTAGAGATTGTTACAATCATTGGCGCAGCTGGAGGTGGCAAAACCACTTTGGCCAGAGAAGTGTACGATCATCCTTTCACGTTGTATACCTTTGACATTCGTGCATGGGTTGATGTTTCTCAAGATTATGCCAGTACTATGAAGAGGAATTTGTTGATTCGTATTTCGAAATCAGCTTCCCCAGAAAAACATGAAGATTACGAGAAGATGAGTGAGGATATGCTGGGAGAAAAGGTACCCAAATGCTTGAAGGGTAAGAAATATCTCATTGTCATGGATGACATATGGGGCATTGAAGCCTGGAATGATATCCAAAGATCATTCCCTAGGGAATTCAAGGGGGGTAAAGTGTTGTTCACTAGTCGACTTGACGTGGACAAGGTTGTTCAATATGATAATGTCCACTGTATCCCTCATCGTTTGGCTCCCTTACCAAAAAGTAGGAGTTGGGAGTTGTTACAAAAGAAGGTATTTGTTGCAAAAAAGAATTATTGTACGTAACATACCTAAAAATAGTGATTTGAACAAATGCTCCATTGTACTGTTGTCTTATGTTTCCAGTTTCTAAGTTCTTTTTACGAATTTCAATCTCAAAACATTTCTTATTCTTGTTATATGAATGGTTTAACCTCATATTACTTGGATTGAGTAGTAACTAAAATCATAGATATCTAACGTTACCCATATTTATCGAACAGGTATTTGGGAGAAAAGGCTGCCCGGAGGAGTTGGAAGAGATCGGTGAACAAATCGCAGGAAAATGCGGAGGACTACCACTCGCCATTGTGGCAATAGCTGGCATTTTGGCAACAGAAGACAAGACACTCAAAGTGTGGAAGGAAGTTGCCGAAAATTTAAGTTTGATCATTGAAAAAAAAACCAGGAGGGTTGCATGGAGGTATTAGAACTTAGTTACAATCACCTACCTCTTCATTTGAAAGCTTGTTTTCTTTATATTGGAGCGTTCCCAGAAGATTACGAAATTCCCATACGCGAGTTGATATGGTTATGGATCGCAGAGGGATTTATTCAGCAAAGTGAGGGGGGGAAAAGCTTGGAGGCTGTTGCAGAAGATTACTTAATTGATCTTATTGATAGAAGTCTCGTAATGGTAGATAGGAAACGGTGCTTCGGAGGAATTAAAGCATGCCGTATCCATGATCTTCTGCGTGTTTTATGCTTGAAAAAAGCTGAGGAGGATAATTTCTTTGTGCAAATTTATGTGGATGATTCTTTTTCACCTTCTGCTACAAATAAGCATCGCCGCCTCTTCATTGGCTGCCAGTTATTTCACAAGTATTGCTTAAGGCCTCACGCTCGAGACCTTCATTCTATTCTGTGCCCTAGCTTGCCAACCTTCTCGCGTTTACAAAATCTGTCATTCTTTGTTGAAAACTGCAAACTTCTCAAGGTGTTGAGTGTTATGTCCGTTGAATGCGGAGGAGGAATAGGAATAGGACATCCCCTACATTTGAGATAGTTAGCATTTAAGCTACCGAATCTCTTGAACCCAAAATCCCCTTTTATCGAATACAGGTACAATGCATCGCCATTTTCCAACCTCTTGAACCTAGAAACCCTTGATCTCCAAGTAAAGGGGATGAAAAAGGTTCCGTTGCCTCGCGATATATTTAAGATGGTAAAGTTGAGGCATCTTTACATAAAAAGTGGGGTATTCCAACATCATTTTAGCAACCTTTCTTCTGAAGAAAGAGTGAGAATTTGTTCTGATCATTCCTCCAAGTTGGATAACCTGCAGACCTTGCACCGAATATGTCCATGTAATGATTGCCGAAGTTTCTTGGTAAGGACTCCCAATCTTAGGAAGCTAGGAATTTATGGAGAGCTAATTTCACATGCTGGTGTTTTGATGCTCCCGGACATAGGGTCCTTAAAATGCCTTGAGACACTCAGTTTTACCAACGACATATGGTCTAAAGTTTTCGGCATCATCAAGCCAATCACTCTTCCGGCAGGGCTAAAGTTTCCTCCGAGTGTTACTCGACTAAATTTCAAATATACACTCTTAAAGTGGGAGGAGTTGTCAGTACTCCAAACCTTGCCGAGCCTTGAGGTTCTAAAGTTATTTGACCACGCATGTTGGGGAACAGTTTGGGACACAAGTGATCTTGAGGGGTTCCCTCAACTCAAGTACTTGAGGTTTCAAAATCTGACTATCGAGCAGTGGAATGCTTCCGAAGATCAATTTCCGAGACTTGAGTTCTTGGAGGTTGATTTCTGTAAAAAAACTGGAGCAGATCCCGATTGATTTTGCTAATCTAAAAGAACTTCGCGAAATTAAGCTACGGGTGAGCAGTCGCTCTGCAGAGGAATCAGGCAGGATGATTCAGGAAGAGCGAAGAAATAAAAATGGAGATGATGATTGCCTCAATCTCCTTGCCAGTGGGAACATCTTCAACGATTCTAATTTTAATTTGCTAAAACCGAAACCTCACCAACAATAGTATAAACCAACAAAAACCTCACCAACATGTACGTGGAAATCTCCACCGGAAACCTCACCATATGAACTCCTCCGTGAACACCTAGGGTAAACAACCACGGGATGGAATCAATCCAGCATATATATTCATTGTGTAGTTACAAGTAATACCAGTCGGAAGCACTACTCCTCTACCGACAAGAAAACTGGGCCTCCGTGCCCCTTCGATCCCTCCAAACGCAAAAGTAAGTCCTAACTTAACCCTTTTTTCAATCTCCTCATTAACTTCGTTTTCATTCCCTATGATCTGTTTGCTACCCGAGAGAATCCGGGACAAGGAAGAAAAGGAAATGAAAGTGTGCTCTCCGTTTTTTAGTCTCACCAAATGCAAGAATTTCAACCTCGAGTGAATGTTGTCGTTGGATTTATGTTTCTATGGGTTTAGCGATTATACATTTTTTCCTCCGCGAATGTAGTAGAACTGTAGATGGCTGCAGCAAACATAGTTCTGAGGATAGTGGGTCTCAAGAATTTTTCCTCTTCAAATAGGAATAGCCCAATATATTTCACCCTCTAGCCCAGCTGGAAATCTCACTGACACCCATTTCCTTAACAGATTCTTCCAAATCCAGTTTGAGTCTGGAGACTCTGGACATTCGAAGAAAATATGAAAACAAAATTACAGACCCGAGCAGAGCACACATTCAGTAGAAGGAATCACTCCCCATTTACATGACCGATTATACTTGTTTCTAGGACGATGTTTTCTGTCAATTCCTCTGTAATTTACAAGTGATATGTGTATGCAGGTATTTGTCTTGGGACGACTATTTCATGTCAATTGCATTTCTATCCGCTGAGTGTTCAAAGGATCCTAATAGGCAGGTCATTTATATATCCTTACCCCAATTTATTTGATTTCATAATTTACATTGGGCATAGTTGTGATTTGAAAAATGTACTGGAGTACCTAACCACGAATGTAGTTTTTGTTGCACCAACAGTAGTTAAATTGTGATACTTCGTGAGTTGTGACAATGATGAATTGAGCATGCGTGCAACGTGATTCTGATATTGTGATATGGCTTTGATTCCCTTTTGCATAGACAGTTGGACTTGGTGTAACCAGCTCTTGTCAAGGCCTCAAATTTTGATATCGCGATAATGAAAAATGTCTGAATGTAACTTATCAAAAAAAAATTGAAACATGTCTACATGTGACAATATAAGTTTCATGTGAGGATCCATCGCACATTGCCGGGTGATGGCTTTGTGAAGTGCTACATAATTGTGATCTGAGACCTCCTCACTATAGGGCCTTTCCCTTGGAAACTTGGAAATAACAACATCGTGCGATGGCCATGTCGACTTGCATGTACGTTACCTGTGGCGGGCAAAGCCGGGAACATTATTCTAGGTGGGGTCAGGTCGTTACTATGCATTTCTCTTGCCACAAAGGGTAAATATGGTGCTTATAGATGCACATGCCTATAGTAATTTTAGTTTTTTTATTTCAATTATTAAAAGACCGTGGGAGTTCTTGATCAAAACACCTTGGTGATTGCTTTCTGATCTTAAGCTACAGTTAGAGTTGGGTTTATTTTCAGAAAAGCACAGGTTGATTGCCTATATCTGTCTCACCACTTTGATAAATGCAATGGCAAGTATAGACCTCATATTATGCATGTTTGTTTTTCTTTTCCTTTTTTTGGGTACTTCCATAGGTTTTATAGCTGCCTTTAAGACTCGTAAACGATAAACTTCAGAAGTCCCAAAGAGACAGAACCCATATACTCCCTGCCAAAATTAGGTTTTGGTTCACGTTTTTTTGGTACTTCATCCCAATAATTCCTGATAACGACCATAATACCTTTTCTTTGGCATCATTAGGCCCTATTGAGTGTAACTTAAAGGTTTACGTGTTAAGTGAAACGTTTAAATTCATTATGACCTTTGCTGATTCTATTTCGTGATTGACGATGCAATTACTTATGTTGTCCTGTGGAATCCTGTATCTGCTTGTCTTTTTTAAGAGCTTATTTGCTCTTATTCTGATATTGTTTCTTCCTGTCAAGGTCTAGCTTGTAGGCCTAACCTAAAGTTCTTGTAGGCCTAACCTAAAGTTCAGATACTTTTAATTTTGTAGGTTGGTGCATGCTTGGTGAGTCAAAGTGGCATAATACTGGGTAAGACCACCCAGCTGAGCTTCCATTACCAAGTATCTTGTTACAGTATCTGTAAAACATCTAACATTTTGAGAAGCGAAGCAATCTCAATGATCAGAACTTGATTGGAGAGCAATTTGGATTTGCTCGAGGTGCAGCTTAGCCTCTGCAACTCTATCAAATATGTGGCTACACTGAGTCGTCACATATTTTTTTTTGCTAAGCAAAGAATTTATTAATCTTTGAAAACGAATTACAAAGATTAAAAGGATCCGAGACTGAAAACGCCAAGGGCCCAAAGGGAGAAAAACAGGATACAAGGGTGGTAAGATACCAACCAAACCTGAACCAAAAACCAGAAAAAAAACACTCCTCAGACACCCCCAACAACTACCACAAGAGAAAGATACATCCAGAGAGCTCCTACTCCTAAGCCCAACCAACACCAAAAACATCCAGAAGCATTTAAGAGTCTTTTAACTCTGATTTTAAAGATCAAAACTTAGAAAACAGTTGATACATTGGCTGGCCTATAACAACACCTTTCCAGCTATCAGACACAATAGTTTCAGAGTTAGGATAATTAGCCCAAAAATGAAAGAACTTAAAAGCTTATGACCTGCAGAAGTCTTGGCCTTTATCATCACCAGCCCAAGACTATGATCAAAGATACCAAGGGAAAGAAAAGTGGCTTCGAAATCTGGAAATGAAGTAAGCCAAGCCCATTAACCATAACTCTGACCAATTTGCCAAAAATGAGGCCATTCTTATGTCTGTTGTTCCAAGTATAGCAAACATTATATGTATGGTCAAGGATGCCTAGATTATCCAAACAGTCATTACAATCCTGATTGTCTCCTCTATCAATACCATTGCCTCCTCAACACTTTCTTGTTGACAACACTGAAATTGTACTTAAACTCCCTAAGAGTTGTTGATATAGAAAGAGATATAATTCTATGTATCCCAGTCCATTTTAAGAAATAGAAATTCATTTAGATTAAATATTATTTTGTACTTTATTTATGAGATATTTATACATCATATGTGTTTCAATAATTTCTACAAGATTAATGTCTCGGATCATCAAATAATGGTTGATTCTTTGTAAACAAAGAGTTGTTAGAACTAAAGGCATGTTGAGTTTGTAGTCGTTTTGGGTGGCATGACATAGGTTGAACCTATGTCATGACGTGGAAAATACTTTTTTTCTTTTTTTTTTACAGAAAATAGAATTCTCAAGCTTAAAGAAAACTGCCTCCAGTCTCTCTTCTTCCACATCTGTCCTCAGTTTCAGATCATTCCATTGTCAGAGCATTTCCACTCCTACACCAAATATTGTAGAACGCTGATAAATACAAATCATATTGTAAAAAATCATGTAAAAAATTATTATTGTTGAACGAAGACATTCATATTGTAGAACGCTGATAAATACAAATCATGTAAAAAATTTATATTAATTGAAAATGAATTAATATTTTGATTTGAATGAATTTATGTTTTTTAAAATAGATTTGGTTATAGTGAATCAAAACCATAAATAACCGGTTTCACATAAATTATTATTACTCTCAAATTGGAAACCCGACAAAAAACTCACCCGCAAAAACTTTCTGATGGATGGTCACAAAATCTCCGACGACCTCTCCCCAGAATTAACTTCAATTCGACCACCGTCTGCCGCCGTCGGATTTCACTCTGTTGCTCTGAACTCTCTTGGCCAAGTCGTCACCTGGTAATTAATTCTAATTTTAACCGATTAGCGCATCTATGGCCCTTACCTGTATTTTCACTCAAATTTGACTAAAGTTTTTTAGGAAAACCTTCACTTGATATGAAGCTCTCCAACGGACAACACAAATATAGCATATATTTGAGTGAGAAAAAGCTTCAATTAACGTCATGGTTGAAAATTTGAGAGGCACAAAATAGTCATCCAAAATTTGGGTAAGGATTTGAGCCCGAGTAAATATGTGAATATGAACTTACTTTTGATATGAGCTTTTTTTTTTTTGTTTTTGTTTTTGTCATTCGTCATTTATATTCTATTACATGGGAGGGGGAATGAGACTCGATCCCGGGATGCAGTGTGGGGCATCCAAGAGCTCTACCGCATGAGCTAGCCACCACTTGCACTTTGATATGAGTTTGAGAGTTTGAGTCTAAGGGGTGGAGTTGATTTTGAGGTGTTTTGTAGTAAAATTTGTGTGGAAATGAAAATAGAGCGAGGGCTGAAGATGCTAGTACAGTATTAATTTATAGATTAGCGCAATATTGTCCTATAACAAATATTGGTTTAGCTATTACATAGTAAAAGATTATGTCTATGAGGTGTCTTCGAATTTTTGGGGGCTGTGGTGGCCCTCTACGCCACCTTGGGCCCATCATTACTTGTGAAGTGGGAACATATTGGCTAACATTCGATTTCCAAATGCCAAAATAAGTTTATTGGAATGATACCATGGACACTGAACCGTTGTTCGAGGAAGTAAGTTAGCTGAGGGCAAAAGAACAAGGAAGAAAGCTGAAACCCTTAATATCCAAGCTTCGGGGCTGGACCGAATTCCTTTGCCTCGAGATATACTATTTAAGATGGTCAAGTTGAGGCATCTTTACAGCAAAGAGGGGGTATTCCAGCATCATTTTAGCAACCTTTCTTATAAAGAAAGAGCGAGAATTTGTTCTGACCGTTCCTCCAAGTTGGATAGCCTGCATACCTTGCACCGAATATGTCCTTGTAATGATTCCCAAAGTTTCTTGGTATGGACTCCCAATCTTAGGAAGCTAGGATTTTATGGAAAGATAATGTCACATGCTGGTGTTTTGATGCTCCCAGACCTGGTGTTCTTAAAATACCTCGACACACTCAGTTTTACCAACCATAGGTTGTATACTAGCAATCTCGTGCCAAACACTCTTCCGGCAGGGCTCAAGTTTCCTCCGAGTGTTACTCGACTAACGTTGAAAGATACGCTCTTAAAGTGGGAGGAGTTGTCAGTACTCCAAACCTTGCCGAGCCTTGAGGTTCTAAAATTATTAGACAACGCATGTTGTGGACCAGTTTGGGAGACAAGTGAACTTGAGGAGGGGTTCTCTCAACTCAAGTACTTGAGTTTAAAATTTCTGGATATCGAGAAGTGGAATGCTTCCGAAGATCAATTTCCGAGACTTGAGGTCTTGGTGGTTAATAAATGTCCAAAACTGAAGCAGATCCCGATGGACTTTGCTAATCTAACGGAACTTCGCGAACTTAAGCTAGGGCGGTGCAGTCGCTCTGTGGAGGAATCGGCCACAAAGATTCAGGAAGAGCGAAAAAATAAAAATGGAGATGATGATTGCCTCAATCTCCTTGCCGAGTCGACCCACAACCACAGTGACTTTTCCTTTGATTTCGGTCGGGGAATTATTTTACCCAGAGGTCCTGAAGATGACGAATTTGTTGCCCAAGTGTTCTCATTTTTCCCTTGATTTCGGTAGGGTAATTATTGTACCCAAAGGTCCCAACATGTCAATTTTGTTGCCCATTTGTTAAAACTTATTCATTCTATTGAGGATTTTTTCAAAACGGGAGAAGCAGGGGCGGTAACCGACTCGTTTAAGTTACAGTAAATTTTGTTGAAAATTAAGTTTGATTGAGTTGAAGAATCGTAAAGCCCCTTGAAAAACACGAGTGAACTATTCAAGATCAAACTTGAAGACTTTAAGCTTTCGTAATGGATTGCTTTAATTTCTGTTTCAGAGGCAAAGGCTCGTTTATGTCCCCCTCTTTTTATCCTTTATTTTTTTTTTGACCAAGAACTTCAATACAGAGGCGAAGGCTCTTTGCATCCGTTTGTTATAAACAAGTTTATGTTTCACTGGTCCCTTGAAAAGAGAAACAATGCTAAGTACCTAATTTACGATTCGAAATTCACAGGTTTTGGTAGGGGAAATGCAGTGTCGGAAGCACTATAACCTTCTCGTGCGGCAGGATCCCCAAATCCATCTTTGGTAGGGATGGAACTGGAAATGATGAAAAAACCATAATGGATAACAACAATAGCTCTGCAGGACATGCTCACCTTTTTATGAAACAAAAAGGTACGTAAACGGTAAGTTTGTAAGAGGGTAATTGAAGCATAATTCGTCTTTCGACCAAGGAAGTTGTAGGAGGGTGATTGAAGTGCAGAAATATCAGCAGTTCAAAAAAAAAAAAAAAAAAAAAAAGGAAAAAGAAAAAAGAAGTGCAGAAATATCACACAATCAAAGTAGATTAAATTAAATCAACATGGAGTAACCAACATATGTTTGGAGTACAAACTCATAATTCTTGTGTGCAAAACTGATGTAATATGCCTGCATTCTCTAATCTAAGCATTGGACTGGGGGAAATTATCCCGAACAACGTCACAATATAATACATTAATATGTTACAAACAACAGCACGGCTTCATGAGCTTTTTCTGACTTGCTACACTGTCATTTGGGAGGTATCAAGGGACGAAAATAGAGATGCACAGAGAGATTATTTTTAAAGACTTGCGTCTCTGTAGATATCTTGTAAAGGAAAGTCAATCAGCATTAAGCGCTTCCAGTTGTTTCCGTAGTTCATCAAGGTCATCCACAGAGTTAGTCATCTCTTCAGGATCAGCAGGCTTTTGAAACTCGTCTGCAATGGGGAGCTCGTGAACAAGACCGTCGGGCAGTGTATCTGAGAGAAACAATTACGTGAGATAAAATAAAAAGGGCCGAGAGGAACTGGCAACTATGTGGGGTGAAATGATTGTAACTTTCTGGTATTCAACAAATGAAAGGATCGTATCCTGTAAATATGAATGAACAATCACTTGAGAGAAGAACAAGTCAACTTATCAAACCAAGTTGACTAAAATACAGTCCATGGCAGCTATTATCTACTTGCAGATAAACTAAAAGAAATCTTCGAGGAAATAACTTGGGTCATCTTGCCCTAGTACTAGTATTAATTTTGTTGTCAATCTAGAATACAATTTACATTTCTCATAACATATATGTGTAGTGTTTAGATGGGAAACGGAAAAATCTAAATGGAGGGATCAGTAATTAGGTGTAAACTGAAGTCCAGAGATTGCACAAGTTTCCTGCACTTTTATTCATCTGAGTCATCATTTTTTTGTCGCCCACTTCAGTAAGAGGAAATAAATCAAAGTACAAAATGAGAAAGATCACCTGAACTACTGGCATCTGCTGTAACGGGCTCATTATCATCAACAACACTGAAAACACAATCACAAAGAAAGGGTAATATACTTGGCAGTTTAAGCTTTATACCAAGTAAATACTGAATGACAAGGCAAGCAACCACTAACTACTCCTATATCTTAGGTGAAGCCACAGGGAAATCTCTCGACGTCAACCTTCTTCCACGGGATGAAGCAATCATAAAGGATATGATTGAAGGTGATCTCAAAAGAACTCTCTCTTTGACTTAGATTTGGGATGTTATCTATTGAGAGATTTGGATCCTTTTGGTTTTGATGGTGGTTTGTGGTGGTGTCTTGGCTTGGCTTTGGTTGCTTTCGGATTTTGGGTGTTGTGGTTCCGATGGTTGCGGTTTGTTTTTTCGGCGTGAGCTAGCTTGCTGGGGCTGATCTTCGTGTGGTTTTATGGTGGATGTTTTGGCTCTGCTTCCTTTAGGTGTTTCGTTTTTGGGTGTTTTTTGTGGCCCTCTGTTTTGGGTGGTTTCCTTTTTTCTTTCTTTTCTTTCGTTCAACCTCGGTTGGATGTCCTCCCTTTCTCGATGTACCCTTATCGAGTTTCTTAATATATCTTCTTTTATCGATAAAAAAAAAAAAAAAACTATATCTTAGGTGAATATAGAATTGTCCGAATTTGGAAGTCAGACTTTAAAAATGGCCAGGTGATGGAGCTCTCTAATTGATTGCTACAAAAATGTTCTCTCATGCAAGCACACTTTTTGAGCAAACCTGACACATGGGTCACTAGAATGAAAACCAGCCATTCATCTTTGATAAATTTACCTTATATTCCATTCATTATCATCATGAACAGGGCCCTCTGGTACTGATACTTCGTCCTTCTTTGCTTTAGCTGCTGCAGCATCCCTGGCCGGCTTTGCAAGAATATATTCTTTCTGCAGAGTGCACATTAGTCGCACAATCAGAGAAAACCAAACAACCTCGGAAGAGAGTATAGTAGTCAGTATCATGTTACCTGTCGTTCTAGACAAGCAGTGTTTGAACATTGAGGGTTTGGCTTCATTTCCATTGTTGGGAAGAAGTCTTTCAGAGCATTATATCCCTGGGATCAGTCAATAAACCGAGATCGTGTTAAAGATTTTGACATCATTGGCATGTGACTATCAAATAATTCCATATAGAAAACTGATTAGAAAACAAATTTGTTGCTCCAATTTATAAAGTAAGCCAGATGTAAGAATGCATTTCCCATAACTTGTGGTGATCAAATAGAAATGTGCTATAGAGAGAGAGAGAGAGAGTACTTACCAAGTAGGGGGAAACATGTCCAAACTTTAGCAAATACTTAAGTGTGTTTTGAACTAAAAGGCCAGCAACAACTCCCTACAAAAGCCACTTGAAACCATCATGTATGTCACAATTAGCAGCAGGGTAAAAGGATGAAGGATAAATCTACAAGAGCCATCAGCAACTCAATCAAACACCCAAATCCAATCTGCAGTCATGAGACGTATGTGAACTTAAGACTCAAAGGTAAATAGCATACAAACTGCTTCAGTTTAACGCAGCAAATAAAAATCGTAAATGACAACAATAAAAGTTGCAGAATAAGCATGTCAAGTTTCCTTCTGTCAATACTGAGGATTGAGAAATGTTATCTTTTTCCGTACAATAGAGAAAATTTCATAGTGCGACAGAGACAGAAAGTAGTCAAAAGAGTTTGGAACAAGGAGATTTTTGTTACCATTGTGGTAGGTAAAGATGCAGCACAGACCCCTTCCCGCTTGAGCGTCCTTTCATCTACTCCAGATGCTACAACCTAAACAGGAGGGGAAATGAAACATTTCATTCATTTGCGAGTTTATCTTGGTGTAGCGTGTGATAAAATGCATGCAATCATTTAGCAGTGCCCGAAACCAATCTTTCTTTTTGTACGTATCATTTGAGTAAAAACTAAACATAGTCACATTGGCTGCACAACCACATTAACTTTTGAGTTTTGAGTTGTAGCTTATAGCTATCACAAAGTCATGCTAACTTGGAAGAATGAAAGAACCTACCAAAGGCGGTGCGCATGCGAAACAGGCTGTTTCTCCAGGAACTAGCAATTGTATGTGACCTGAAACAGCATCCTCAGACACACCTGTCCATGATACCCATTGTTTCCAATTATTAACAATTCAATGGTCGAAATGCCACAAAATTATACATGTCATTATGTCAAGAAGTAAAAAATGTAAGCTACTAACTAAGCTGCAACGAAGAAAATACTGTCATCCTCCAATTCTTTTGGAAACTCCGACACATTGCAGGTGCAAATGCATTCAGGTACAGCAGTATAAATCATGCATGTTATGAGGAAGAAGAATGCCTTTTGCTTGATGTGAAGAACCTATCACAGAGCCCATGAATCATAAGAGCTGTGATTTAGTCATAGCCATGACAATAGAGAGAGAAATCGCAGGAGCCTTTGCAAAATTTTTGTCATCATCTCCCGGTAATATCTACCTACTTGTACAACCTTCTAGCTGAAGCCGGTACATGTTGACCACAACTCAACCCTTCAAATATGTCTAGTTCAATCCCAAAATTTTCAGGTCATGTAATTCCATTTCAACATACTACCCCACTATTACCTCAGGCCTTATCAGGTCTGGCATCTTAGCCCACAACCCCATGAAGCAAAGAAAAACTAAACCATGCATTACCCCCCCAAAAAGAGAGAGAACTGAAGCATTCAGTCACTGCATAGAAAAGGAGAAAAAATTAAACCACGCATTACCCTCAGGCTTGCAGAGGGCAAGAGTTGTACCACGAATCTACACTAGAAGGATTGTCAAAGGAAAACATAGGTAGCAATTTTAACAACCCGAGTAAAGGAAACAACTCAAACATGTTCACGTTTTCACCACATCATGCCAGCATATGCAATCAAAATTTGTGGATATCTACCTACTTGTACAACCTTCGAGCTGAAGCCGGTACATGTTGACCACAACTCAACCCTTCAAATATGTCTAGTTCAATCCCAAAATTTTCAGGTCATGTAATTCCATTTCAACATACTACCCCACTATTACCTCAGGCCTTATCAGGTCTGGCATCTTAGCCCACAACCCCATGAAGCAAAGAAAAACTAAACCATGCATTACCCCCCCAAAAAGAGAGAGAACTGAAGCATTCAGTCACTGCATAGAAAAGGAGAAAAAATTAAACCACGCATTACCCTCAGGCTTGCAGAGGGCAAGAGTTGTACCACGAATCTACACTAGAAGGATTGTCAAAGGAAAACATAGGTAGCAATTTTAACAACCCGAGTAAAGGAAACAACTCAAACATGTTCACGTTTTCACCACATCATGCCAGCATATGCAATCAAAATTTGTACAACAAGTTCAATCCATGTTTCTTACCAGACTCCATCCATGTCTGGTTCAATTCGTTGCAAGCCTGAATCACGACCAAGTCATATATTGTAAGTTAACTTTCAAACAAGCTAGCAAGACTAGTTCTCTTATTAATATGATTGCATTGTTATGACAAAAAGTTCGTCAATATGGTTAAATCAAGACATTAGAGAAATGGAAATGGAAATGGAAAATCCTTCTTGTTACAATAGTCACTCTTACCTGATTTACAACCATCCTAGCTTCATAATTATCCACGCAGCTTAATACAAGATCCACTCCACTTCCTTCTTTGCTTGGGCTAAACGTTTTATTTTTAAGACTTGACGTAAAAGTTTCAAAACCTTGCAGCGTTGTAACGTTCATCGTATAGCTCTGGACAAAAATAAAAAAAAAAAATGAAAAAAGATCAGTGAGTTACGAAAAAAAAAAAGAATGGTTCAACAATACATCATCCACCCAATAATCTTTCCACAGAGGAAGAAAAAGGATAGCATGAGCAACCATATAGTACCACAAAATCAAATGGAAGAATGAGCCCTCTCTGAACTAGGATGCTACAATGTGAGATATTTCCAAACATATAATACAAGATAGAGAGAATCTAATTGAAGATATGGACAATTGCTATGTTGTCCTTGAAATGCTAATTGGCAAACCATCTTTCCTATCAAGTATCAAAAAATCATGAGATCGTCTAAAGCACCATCCTAGCACCAACACCACATTATCCTTTACTAGTACAACAACAGGGTAGAGTTGCTTCAAACACAACATTGGATAAGTGTTCACGTAGCTGTCAACCCACAAGAAGACAATAGAAAAGAAAACACTAAAAACTTGCCTCAAGCACAACATCTGGATTGATGTCTGAAAGGGTTTGAACAGCAGCATCGGTCTTTGTCATACCAACCTGAAAACGCCAATCACATTGATACAAGTTAATAGAAGTAGATGCTTTTGTTTCAAAAACATCATTTCTAGATCCTAAAGGTCTTATGATAAGTCTCTGGTCCACACAAAAGGGTGGAGTGGTATTAGGCTACGTCAGAATAAAGGATTCTTGAACTTATTAAACAACCAACGAGAACTGCAACAAGGATTATAAAGCATATCGTAGGCAAGAATAGGAAGTAAAGGAAAAGGATAGACAATGGGAAAGAAAACCTGCTCTGGACGAAAGAATAACCTATTCATGTTTGCCAACTCCACTTTGTCATAATCATACAGCAAAAGACGGCCTATTCCACACCTTGTTAGCATCTCCGCTGCAACACTGCCTACGCCTCCTATGCCCTGTAGTGTAATTACTGTAAGGACGTCTATACTTATCCAAACTATTAAGGTATTAGCTGAAGCTGCACAGGCTATGGAAGATTAATCAATACAATTCTGCAGAAACGTGGAAATCCTCGACCTACAAACGCTTCAAAAGGCTATATTGGAGTTCAAAAACACAATCCAAAGAGGGTAGTCCTAGCAAATATTTTTTGCCCCAAATCTAAAAGGGTAACCACAAAATAAAATCTCGGTTGGGATATCTTCAGTTATGACGGAGTGTCTTTGTAGTGTTCCACTAGGGGTTTTGTATAGAGCCAAAGGATGTATTGAACCCAATTATCACAAGAAAATGGTACTCAATAGTCATATGCGTGATATTCTTTATGGAGTTTGAATAATCTGAGAGTAAACATGTCCAAACAACTACGGGTTCAAAAATGCACATACACTTGTAGAAGGCAAAGGGAAATAGGGAACAACAACAGAATATAACTCTAGTGTGAGAAAAATATGATCGAAAGGGATTAATACAGACAACTATAGCAACTGAGAATTCCCGTATTCTTTCATAATTTGCCACAATACCCATCCTCTGAAGTGCCATCAGCCTACTGTAAGGATTGCTATCCACCACCTCAGCACTCATATCCTGCCACCAACAAAGTTATGCAGAAATCAGCTAATATGATGATTAACAACTATACCAAAGCACTCTTTTCTTTTTATGTCATTTTTTAAAGAAAATCAAAGTACTAAAGAAAGACAACCAAGGAGAAAGTGACCTTAACTTTTGAACGCCGGACAGGTGCAGACTTTGCAAGGTCAGTGAGATGCTCCACGCGCAATTGCATCTAAATACAAAATAGAACCAATGACATGATGGACTTAAGCCTTGGTATGTAGTAAAGAAAACAAATATTAAAATGATGTTTCTTGAAAATCCACATGAAAAATTATGCTCGATTACCACAGGATAGTGAATTATGCTATCGCCAAGGAAGATTATAGCTAAAAATTTGATCCAATTTTACACTCATACTTAGTCAGAAACCAACCAAGCAAAAACCAACCAAGGCCCAAGAAATTCTCAAGTTCTTCAATTTTTGATAACTCAGTATCCAGCCCAATGGACAGACCCCAAGTTCATCAATTCTTCATTGATTAGTTGTGTTATTATGCTCGTCAAGAAAGATTTGAGATTACAACTTTGTTTTAATTACACAGTTGTACTTTATTGGAAACCAAACAAGGCCCAAGAAATTCTCAAGTTCTTCAATTCCTTGGCACTCAGTATCCAGCGCCAATGCACTGACCTCAAGTTCTTCAATTCTAAATTCTTCACTGATTAGTTTTGTTTTGCGAAATATTATCACAAGTAACCTGACAAACAGAATTTCCAACATACATATGGGAGAAACCGACAAATTTCCAATATTGAAGTGCTCTTGGAGCAACGCCACGTTGTGGTCCAGGAGCTCCACTACCCCACATTCATGTAAGGTACTAAGGTCTATCACTTTGTCATTGACATGAATTTGAAGTGGTGGAGGCCTTGGAAAACCTTGTGAGCACTTTATAGTTTTTCGAAACCGAATCACTATGTAGAGTCTCAGCTCTTTAAATCAAACCGCCAAACATATGCTAAATCAACCTAATTGATTCACACATTTCTATGTTCTCACTACTTTGATCAATGATGAAAATCATGATTTAGGGCTACAAGGCCACAATCTCAACACCGCAACCACAGAATTACTCGATGGATCGCAAAAAAAAAAACAGACGAATGGCACAATTAGAGAGACAGAATACCTTATCGATCGAAGCGAGAAGAGGGGGATCAATTAAGGATCGCTTGAGAGTGTCGAGATCAATTAACATCTCTTTCAGCTCCGACTCCATTGCCGCTACTTTTCTCCCTGCTCTCTCTCTGCTCTCTCCTCTGTAGTAAAAGGTGGTTTAAAACGGCGAAGAAAGGAATATAGTGGGCAGGTACTTTTGGACCTGGGCCTGTGGGCTGGACCGAGCTCTTCTTGGGTCCATCAGGTTTGTGACCAGCCCAAGAGAGCTTAGGCCTGGACAGTCCAGGCTTATGTCTCTCGGGTAGAAACTATCATCGGATGTGTTTTACGTACTACTAAAAATATTTCATGAGAGAATTTACAATGTTTCAGACTAGAAAAATGATATTTGTCACCAGATGTGCTTAATCTTCTTTGATTAAGTTTTTTTTTTTTTTCTCAAATTAATGGAACGATTATTTCAAAGATTAATCCCACATTCCCAATTAAAGTCTGAACAAATCTCTATAAAATTTTCTAGACTAGAAAAATGATATTTATCACCAGTATTCTCTTTTTTTAATTCAAAAAAATTAAAAATTACATTCTCTATTTTGCCCATTCATAAAAAGATTTGTGCTCAACCATGCCCTACGCGCATTGAAAATTTCCGCGAGCTCTGGATGTGGATGTGAAAAAGAAATACTCTTTTTAAGGTTTGGTATTAATTAAACCACTACCCGTATAAATTTAAAATTATTTACAGATTCCCCCATAAAAATACTGTATCACAAACAAGAGAATGGTCCACTTGATTCTTTTGTCCATAAATTTTAGTTGTTAATGTAAACGAGAACCATTCTCCTATAAAGTTGCACAATTAGTTCTTCTTTTTTTTCTTTTCTGCACTTGTTCTTTTGCTCTTTGGAAAGAAAAAAAAAAGTAACAAATTTTTTTTTTTGAAAATAGCAATACGCGATTTGAGTATGGGACGAAAAAATCCACTTCATGTTGTACAAAGACGAGGCTAAAACCATCACCCATTAGAGCTCAAGAGAGTGATGATTACAGGGGCGAAGATGAGATGAACGAAACCCACCCTATTGCGAGGGATAGCAATGGATCGGTTTAGGGCATCTCCAATACAAGGAACCAAAATAGAGGCCCAAATCTCTATTTTCATATTTGTTTAATCCAAAGAAATCATTTAGAGACTTTCACTATTCCCACCCACTCCAATCACAAACCTCTATTTTCATCTCTAAAATTTTCCTCTAAGAAACTCCCTCCACAACTATACCTACAATCCCTACCAAATTTCCCCCCAAAAACTCCCTCCATAATTATACCTACAATCCCTCCCAAATTTCCCTCCCAAAATTTCTTAATTCCACAACTAAATTGAAATACTAGATTTTTGTGAAGGAAGATTCTGAACGAAATTTTCAAGTGTATCACACTGAAGGTTTCACCCATGATTGATCACTAATTTTACTGCACAAATGGTTGGTATGTAGTAATGAGCAATAGGAGAAACAAGAATTTAGTGCTTGACTATGAATTAGCATGAACTAATGAGGATACAATAATTTAGTATTTTGTGACAATATTCAAAATTTCAAACATAGTCAATATCAGGCACATTGTGAAGATATCATTGATATCTTTCAAATGGTATCAATTTTATATAATATGGGTAAAGAATATGAAAGTTATTCATACATTTTTAACTATATAAGCAAAATGTCTAAAGGATATGGTTGACATTAAAAATTAACATCAAAAGATAACAAGGATAAAATGGAAATTTTAGAAGTGCAAAAAGATGAATAGTACAAATAGAGATGAGCCTCCAAATAGAGAGAGGCCTCCAAATATAGTTTTGAGTCTCTAAAATAGAGACCCATTATAGAGATTGGTTGGAGTGCAATTGGGTGGAATTGGCGTCTATTTAGGAGGGATAGAGGTTGGTTGGAGATGCCCTTAGTCCGGGTTTTGCGATTACCATACCCAAACCCAAAATATTTATCTATATCCAAATCCAAACCGATATCCGATGGGTATGATTTTTAGTGCACCATAACCAAACCATATGGATTTGGATTTTATCCGAACCACACCAAACCCGTGTTAATATTCATTCCATTAATGAGCATAGAAGGAAAAACATTATATATTAGTAAAATAAAAAAAAATGGTATGCCATAAAATTTTACCATCAGACATCTTAATTCCAACATAATCAAAGGAAATAATTAAATAATAAACTTTTCTTAATGTGTTTAACCCATACCAACGACAAAACATCAAGGGAAAATTTTTAGGTGAAATGAAAAGTCAATAAAAACTAAGGAGATTCAAACAAAGCCCAAACTAGTCACTCAAGTTCCTGGAACAAAAATAAAAACTAAGGAGATTCAACCAGTTGGCCACCTCTGACTGCTACCTTCTCCCATGTCCTCACTGGATGATTGCTCTTGCATTGAATCAACCTCCCCTTCCAACCCTCGCATGTTAAGAAAGCCATTTTCTCTTCATTTGTGCTGAATGAAAGTTCATCCAGCTCCATTAGACCACCTTTCAACACAGTCACTTCTTCTTCAAGATAATCCAGCTTCCTTGTTTTTGTTAACTTGATTTGCATCTTTGTACCCAATTTCTCCAACTCTATATCCGACTGGTTCTTCAGCAACCCTTGAATTCTTTTCTTAGTGGATGCTACAGCTGCTGCCATTAGATCTAACACAATGAATGAAAATAGTAAGACAAATGTACAAATTAAATACGAATTTCAATAAGCAGCAGATACATTTACAACAACTAAAGCATAACTAAATTTTACTGGTGCAAAAGTTTTGTTTTATTTACACTAGATCCAATAAAAAAAATAAGACAAAATAATATACTTAGCCTTCTAAGGAGTTGAACCCGGAAAAACCAACTCTAACATACACGCGTAGACCACTCAAGCTAGCTCCCAACTTGAGCTATATATGTTACGATCAAACCAAAGAACATGTAGACCCGCTGGGACGGATCTATGGGGGCACCAAATTTTACTAAGCTTAAACACAAATTTAAAACCTAGTACAACAATATGAAACTAGTTTTCATCTTGTGCAATAAGCATAAGCAAATTAAAAATAGAGAATAAGTTACTTCCGCCGGCAGTGGAAACAAATGTTTCCTCCAAATCAATCACAGCAGCCCGCGCGATTGTGTACTATTACACCGGACCGTTGTGATTGATTTGAAGGAAACATTTGTTTCCGCCGGCGGTGGAAAGAATATTTTCTCTTAAAAATAACATACAATAAACCAAATCTCTCTCACAAGTATTATACACGCTTTCCTATAGCTGTTCGAAAAGATAATTTGAGCTAGACAAGATACCTTTTATTAGCAAAACAGAAATAAAAATATATAAGTACCATAATCATAGATAATCATATAAAAAGTAAAAAAAAAAATTAAATTCTATGCCTCAATCCTATCGAAATATGATAAAAAAAAAACAAAATCTTACAGAAAGAACCCACTTTAGCTTTCCTTCTCTGTCTCTCTTCTTTTCCTTCTCTTCTCCATTATTTTCGCCATCACCTCCACGGCTCCACCTCGTCACCACCACCGCTGCAACCCCTCTATTACTCCCACCGGCGGCGTCACCCCTTTTCAAACTATCCTCATCACCACCACCACCACCACCACTTCTCTCAAGGATTTAATTCCGGGCGGTGAATCGGAATGGAGAATCCGGTACCCCAACCCTTTAACCGGAATAGAGAAGTGGGATTCAAATCCTTGAGAGAGAGAGAGATTGAAAAGAGGGAGGGAGAGACCTCGGTTTTGATTGCCGTTTATAAAAATAAAAATAAAAAAATCCCTGTTATTCCCAGGTTTTGGACGAAATGGGGTGGTTTTGGATGGAGCACTTAAAGCCGTCCAATGGCCTCGATTCCCGCGTGAACCCACTCGGATTTTGATTGTGAGTACGATGAACGGCTCGGATTGGCCGTTTGGGATCCACATGGGGATCGCCGGCACCGTTGGTATGTGGTCGGTCCCCATTTGGTCGGTACATATAGCATTGTTCATTGTATTATCGACAAGGACTAACCGGTAAAGATATGGGTACCGAAATGGTACAAAGCATCTTGTGGGGCCCCACTTTCGGGCTCGCACGAATAATCCAAACCATTCAATAGTTTTAAAATAATTTTTAAGTTTGGATGAATCATTTAAGCGTATCCAATTGAGCTGATTTTTTGCAAGGACAGTCGAAAAATTATTTTAAAACTATTGAATGGTTTGGATTATTCGTGCGAAACCCAAAAATGGGTCCTCGCAAGGCGCTTTGTACCATTTCGGTACCCCTGGGGACTGAACTCCAAGCAAGGTCCAGAACTAAGCGGTGAGTAATAGTAACTATTTGGTATATTCAATGGTACCCCGTATAAAGTTGTCGTTGAAAATGGGTGTAGTTTTCGTTAAATGGTACTGTAGTATTTGTGAGAAGAATAACTTGCTCTCACCGCCGAGGTTTTAAAAAGCTGTAGGGGTCCCCATCACGGTAACAGTGTCAATGAGGCATTTCTAAGGTGTGGTGGGCCGAAAATAGAGGTCCAGCCGGTGTGGACTCAATGGCTAGACAAGGGCTTTAAGGCCCAACAACCACTTGTATGCCGAAGGAGTTTAGAGCCGTAGAGCCCAATGCCGTTCAGCATGATCCAGCAGATATTACATGGATAGTGCCATAGGCGACGTGACCGAACCTAAGGCTCTTGGACAGCACTCAAGGTTTGAGAGTCCATGCAGCCGAAGGTAATGAAGACCGAAGATGAAGGGGACGTCGCCCATAATAGCCCACAAAGGATTATATGGCCGACGGTACCTAACATCAGAGCCAATATCCGGTTAGCAGAGAAGGAATTACAGGTGCGGTGGTTGCAGGTCAGGTGTTGGCACCCGACCCATGAGCCGACCTGATGAGCCTGTTAAAGCGGTTAATAGTACACGTGACAGAGGCCACGAGGCGTGGTACAATAAGCTTCTAGAAGCATCTTAAGAGCGATGTAGCAGCAAGTTAGTGGACGGGTCACGTGACCGTAGTTGTCACGGATGACGTCATGAGACTTGAAGAGCAAGTACATGGAGACCTATAAGTACCAAAGGATAAACCCTAGAGGTACACACACAATCTGAGATCTAAAATACTATTTGTACCCTCTTCTCTCTATACTAACTTGAGCGTCAGAGTGTCCTTGGGCAAGAGGCCCAAGAGGCACTAACCATTGTTCTTTGGTTGTAGGTTCAAGGTTAGAGAAGGAGCACCACCGTGATTACACTCCCAACATAAGGCTTGGTTTCCCATTTGCTAAAAATGGGAATCTCATAAAATCAAGTCGGTGATTTTAGCAAATGGGGAAACCAGGCGCTAAAATCAACCCATTTTAGCAAAAATCTAACAATCGTAGCGTAATGGTAGCGGTGACGGGACTGAATTTTTTTTAAATTTGTAGAACATAAGAAAAATGAACATAGTTGATTCCTTGTGTTTTTTGGGTTAATAATCTCCTTGCCCCTTAAACTATTTAGTTTTTAGTTAATTCTCCGTCCAACTACCATTTGAATTTACTTGCCCCTTCAACTATGTAAATGTAAGTCAATTGGTCGATTCCATCCAAACTAACAGAAAATGTAGGAAAAAAACCCAGCCCATCCAAACTAACGGAGAGGATGGCCTTTCATATAGCAGGTAGTGTGTGTGTGTGTGTGTGTGTGTGTGTGTGTGTGAGAGAGAGAGAGAGAGAGAGAGAGAGAAATTAAGAGTAGTTAAGATGGGCTGGGTTTTTTCAGTATTCAGTATTTGCTGCCGACTTTTTTACCCCCAAATACGGGATACAATAGTTTTTTGTGGAAAAATCTATTTTACCATTGACTTGGTAGCAAATTAAGAGGGGCTGCGTTTTTTCCTCATTTTTCCATTAGTTTGGATGGAAATCGACCAATTAACTAACATTTACATAGTTGAAGGGGCAAATAAATTCAATTGGTAGTTGGAGGGGGGTTTAACTAAAAATTGAAAAGTTTAAGGGGCAAGTAGATTATTAACCCTTTTTGTTACCACCATTACGTAACAGTTACTCCTAAGTACTGCCTCATTACACTTCCAAAATTTTCAATTGTGTGTTTACCAATTTTCGATTATCATAATTTTTTGTACCCATAATATACTCAACATTATGGGTACAAATGAAGATTAATTTCCAAGGACTCACAATTGAAGTTAATACGGGAATGTAGTGACTTGAGCCACTACGAGAACCCCAAGTCCATTTCTGTCACACTACTATATCTGAGGTTGTGGGATTTGGCACTCACCATAGTTAACATCCATTCTGGAGTATTACTAAACAAAATGGTCTATTAGTGAGAAGGCCTATCATGGGGAGAATTTTTATTTCTGGAGACAGGCGTTGGCTCCTTATTTGTTGTATTTTTCTAATAATTTTAGAGCAATAAAAAGAGGTTAATCAAAGATAAAGGTTTCCCAGTAAAAGGAGTCTACCCTATCTACTTATTATCTTCTCTGCCTCTCAAATTCAAATTTTGATCCCGTTTACAATTTTGGGAGCGGTACAATGTTAATGATGATACATTTATCAGAAGGGAAATGATTTTCCAGTGAAAAATGCTATTGATACATTCAATCGCTTTTTGCAGAGAAAAAATACGTATTAAAAGAAGCATTTTTCTTTTCCTACCATCAATGGCATATGGCAGAGGTTGTTCCTTCGCTTCTTTTTTGAGGTACAATATTATTCTATACATTTGATATTGCATGAGTAGGTCGCTCGTCACGAATTTTTCTAATTTGTTATTGCAATTAACCACGCCAACCTGTTAACCCTTAGTCTAATCACGTGTCTCAAAAAGTTAACATCGAGTTATATCGTAGCTGCCTGAGTTTCCTTATATATTGAATTTACCCTCGGCATTTTTCGACGTGGGATATCACATTGTATCTGTGTATTTCTTGTTTATGTTTTTGGGTCTTCATGTAGTTTGTTATCTTGGTTGGCTTCTTCCGTGGTTTAGGGTGGCATATGATTGTCGGCAGTGGAAGATCACTGGGACCATAGGTCCTCATTGTACTTTCCAATAATTTTAATTTTACCCCTAAATTATAAGGTCATGATAATTTACACCTTAAAAATTATACACATTTTCATTTTTTATGTCACTTACATCCCCTAGTATCTTTGTCAAATTTTCAAAAATGTTCTCACAACTTATTTACTCCTTTTTACATAACGACCATTATCTACATATACATTGTAGCAAATTGTGCATTCAACTAAACCTAAAAGATCCTTGCAAATTTACGGACTAATCTCATCCCAGTAACAGAGGTTCAATTAAAGTCGAAACATAATTCTTTGTTAACAGACCGCACAAAAAATGTGTAAGAAGACCACTCTCTTGGTGGACATAGCAAGTCCCATAATTTTGGTCCGCCAGATGGGAGAAGGGACTTTGAAGGTGAATCGAAAAATGGAAAAATAAATATAGTGACAAGACACTTCTTATTTTTGAACAATCGTGATGCTTTTTCAGATAAAAAATTGAAGAATTCCTGTGTAATTTGCAAAACTTTTGACACCAATTATGCACAAAAGTGTTTTTATTTTTTTATCCGAATCTAACAAATTTTTTGCAAGAGATTAAAATAATGATACAAACAGAGTACTATTTTCTTCTGTTGTAAAAGGGGGAATTTCCAGATCCGCCTTGTAAACTCTCCCCCAAGAAATGATTTTCCTCCACACTGCTTTATGAAGATGCTTTGAAAATAGGCTACAGCTAACTGAGTTCCTTCCCTTTTTTTTTTTTTTTGGTTCATCAGAAAACACCTTCCCATTCAACTGCCCCAATAAAATTTCTTCTAAATCAATTATTTTGTATTTATTTTGTATTTCTATCTCCCAGTTTGATCCATTTAGTACGAGCCTTCTGCCTCCATAAACATTCTCCAAGTTTTTCAGTCGTCTAGAAATTGTTTCGGCAGCTGATTCTTGTTGGAGAATTTACCTTCAATGAATGAAGTTAGGATAGTTTGTTGAGGCATACATTTGTAGTTGGGAAGAGATGAGGGGTGAGTCATCTGCATGACTCCTGTTATCCCACTTTTGTCTGACCGTTTACTCCTCCTCCTCAATTATAGGCTCATCTATGGTGCTATATGTAATCAAGCTTGCAGAGGAAACATAACACACACCGGTATACACATTCCTCATATTAGGTTCTGATTAAAGGGAGAGAGACAGGCAAGGTTCAATTCGCCAAGACGCTCCTTAGAGGTGTTCTGAGGTTCGTGGTCTAGCCTTTTTATCCTGGGAGACAGACGCCGGTTTCAACCTACAACACCCTCGGTAGGCGGCGAATCTGTTTTAAGGAGACCGTGGTTACACGGGACTCGTTTCTCGAATACTCCAATGCTGTTTGTATTTCTTACTGATTTATAATTCTGCAATTTGTAATTTGTATTTCGTCAATGGAAATTGTTCCACATAATTTTTCCAACAATTCTCTGATTCCTTTCCTCCTCTGATAATTGCCTTAGTTTCTTGTATCTCTTGAATATTCTTTTTTTGGTTTCTAATGAAATGGTTAATTACCCAAAAAAAAAAAAAAACAAATAGGTTGTGGGTTGCAGATGCGACAACGAACTGTATACATTGACAACTTGTTGATTTTTATTTTCGGGGTACAAGTAATTTAAGAAAAGCTCCATTTTGAACTTTTTTTTTTTTGCTATTGCTTTCTGTAGCTAGATTTGTCATAAATCTGATTATAACTTCAATAACCAGCATGCAGAGGATGATTAATCTACCCATTATATCACGATGATAAACTTCGCTTTGATATATAGATCTTTGCTTTAGATATATAAAAATTTTCACATCGCTATATAGCATATAAATCGTCCAAAAATGGATGTCAAAAATCACTATTCACATTTCTAAAAAATTAATTATATTTCTTGTTTCTTAATATTTTTTAGGATTTTAAAAATTTTGTTTAATAAAACTAAGCAAAATTTATCAGACAAGATTCATATTGCATATATAATTTATCATAGTTTTAAAAAGGGTAATTTATCGAAATGGTCCCTCTAGTTTCATCACAGTCTCGATTTCGTCCCTCTAGTTTCAATTTCACTCTAACGAACCCTGTAGTTTCAATTTTGATCGATTTGAGTACAATTGATAACGGCCGTTAGGTTAAAGATAACGAAAATCGCAATTTGGGGGTTTTTGAAGGGGCAAACATGTTTTTTCGCCCCCCCTCTTCCCCAATACCAAAACCCTAACTCCTCCTATCCATTTTAAAGTATTATTTTCATCTGAGAGTGAAAAAAAAA
>JAXBDA010002946.1:0-38301 GCA_036023075.1 Gaultheria prostrata | reverse complement strand
AAGTGGACAGCAAGAGAAATAAGGATAAAAAACAACACGAGAGGAAGCGGGATCATTTGGTCAAGCAATATGAACATAAGAGTTGCATACAATGCCAATACCTGGGAATAATGTAAAGCGCGTCCGGGATGGCTAGGAAGGCCAGCATAGTTAACTTTCTGCACTTTAGGATGGGAAGCAAGAAACTCAGCAATCTTTTGTGCGTTCTCCTGACCATGATGTCAAAAGCAGGCATTTTAGGGGGAGGGGAAACAAAGAGCCATGATATAATACAAACAGAACTTGCATCTACAATACATTTTTAAAAAAAACGAGGTATGAATTATGATCACATTCGGCCAACTCTTCTGATTCTACAGCATGACTATCTTCAAAGGACCACTGGAATATTACTGCTAACCACATTCCACACGTTGTCCCCCTTTCTTGGCCCTTCCTCTAAGGGGTGGTTGTGTAACAAGTGCATAATGTCCAATGGAACGTCCATGGATTTTATCATCAACTTGATGAATATGCAATTTGAATGAAATTTTTTTTCCAAATTCAAATTAGTAATTGAGGTCACACTTTCAACGAATGGGCTCTTACCAGAAGTATAGATGGACAATGAGGAAAACCAGACCCCCTATTATTTGTTTAAAGGTGCTATCACTTGCTTTTCCCGAATAAACTCTGCGAAACTTTTCTTTTTTGGACTCAGTAGGATAAAGTTTCATGCAAATTTTCGTTTTAACAAAGTGTATTAGCAAAAAGAGACACAGGATGCATGTTTGCTTTCCAAGCTTCTTGTTGAAAGAGAACCTCTCCAAATTGACATCAGAAAGACTATCATAGGTCTGATGTTCCCAATTTTTGCAGCACAAGTATTTATACTCCATATATGCACCTACTTTTGATAACATACCATAGCAAAACCCATTTGCTAGTACTTAACACACTTGAAGTATAGTTAATTGTTCGGAAAAAGCAACAGCAACGCGCCAGAACGACAAAAAAACGTTCATAATAGCAGTTTAGAGCTTGTCTTAAGATCAATAGATTCTCCACTCATGTAGATATGATACTAAAACCCAAGGATTTGAGTTCATCTTTAAACCATCTGGGCACAACTATGACAGTTGAAAACTTCAAAGCATCAATAATAACTTTATTATCACTGCTGTCCCCTACGTTCCTTGGTAGCTAATACATCCATGTTAATACGACAACTCTACGACCAATCCAATAAGTGCAGGAGGTCCAAAACATGCTTGTAGAAGGCAGCTAAGTTATACATGACTTTAATGCCAAAACAAAGTTTCATTAATGCTGTACTCTACAACAGGTTTAAAGCAGAGCACCTGTTGCTTTTCCACGCGCAAGGCCATGGTCTTTATACCTCGTAAGCAAATCCAGCAATCAAATGGAGCTAGCCCAGAGCCTTCAGCATTTTGTAGGAAGTACAAGTCCTTTGCTAATCTGATATAAAAGTAAAAAGGGATGCAATAAATCTCTTCAGTAATAGTTTGACATTCCCACAAGCAAAAGTAAGGTATACATGAGAAGACTTATATAGGAGACAGATTTTCAGAAAAAGTAAATGACAAGCCCAGATTATAACATTCATACTTACCATGACAGGGTTGCCAATTCAAGAGTGCTTGTCAACAACCATATCTCTAACCAATCTTACATAGACCTTTCTATTCTCTCAAATGAACCGGATATGACAAAGATAAGGGCATGAGATGTGTCCCAAACTCATAAGCAAATTAGACACTAGGATCCTCCAATTTTTACTAATGTTTTAAGAAGTAGCTCACCTTTATTAAGAGAGAAATCTTATCTTTTTCCCATTAAAACCCATTTCATATCACGCACAATGCTAAATTATTACACTAATTAATGTTCGAGTAGTAGACTATAAATAGACCAACGAAATGTAGACACACGCCCACAAACCATACCTGACTTCTGCATACATACCCTATGTCCTAAGAAAGGTTTAGGGAGGTCTGACTTTGGGGCACACACCTGCACAACTGCAACATTACTCAAACCCGATTCCATGTAACAGTCTCGTACCAATGCATTCTTCTATAAACTGAATGAAAACTATGAAGGTCAAAAGATGGGGCCCTTTAGATGTCCTTACAATAAACGATAATTTTGTCTGTGTAACTGTGTAAGGCCTAAAAGAATCAAAATTATTTAGACAGTATTGAGCATGGGCAATAACCTATTAATACAAATCAAGACAGAGGTAAAAGCCTCCTTCCATTCCAATAGTCAGTCACATCATTGGAAGATATATGAGTAATGAAGATCTGATCACTTCATCATTTTAGGGCGCACTGGGCAGCGACCTCATGCTTCTATCATAGCAGGTTGAGGATCAGAAAATGGTACCCATACCATATTAGTCTCCTTACAAATGTGCCTACTACAACGGGAGAAGTGTCAAAAGAAAAACATGCAGAATAATCCACTCAAATGTAGTAATATGTCTAGGTAAAATGTTCCTTGTTAAAAGGAAAAAATACTCACTCGGGATGAACAAATTTCAAAACCATCGTGCTTCTATTTTTCAATTTCCCCTTATTTTTTCACTTTTTCGCTTCAAATTAAGATCGTGATAGCTATCAGTCACCTATGCACCGCCTCATGGATTTTCCTATTTCTCCCCCTTTTCTGCTTTTCCGAAACACCCCACGCTGTGTTAGAATACGTACTTCACACTGTTTAACATGTATTGTTGTGCCATTGTTATGATATTTCATAGTAGAACCTAAGATCTTTGTATATTGAGATGAATGACCAACTACCACAACTACGCATATAGAAGTAGTATACATGAGCAAGTGAATCAGCCTTCTGGGGGTAAATTACAAGTAAGACTAAGAGGTACAACCTTTCCCCTTTCACAGCAAGCACCCCTGCCATGACGTCACTATGACCTGCTATAAATTTAGTAGCTGAGTGCATAACAATATCTGCAATAATAGAGGAAGCAACCATTATAATAACACGTTGAGGAGAGATGTCTTGCCAGTAAAATCACTAAATTACAGTACATCCTTAGCACACGATTTTAATACCTGCACCAAGCTCCAACGGTTGGGACAATACAGGCGACATGATGCTATTATCTACCAACACAAGCGCACCATGAGCATGAGCGATCTCTGCTATTTTCTGAAATAAAGCCAATATGGAAAAATATACTGACTATAAGACGTGGCATTGTCTTATTAGGGCCTGATGTCAGTAAGAGGGGAAGAGTTAAATATCAAGAAGGGCATGCTTGTACTCATGCAAGCCCATGCTTTTTGCTTGTGTGTTTGTGTTAGCCGGCAAGGTATGCAAATTAATTAATGACAGCTTTACTATAGCAAATAAAGCTTATTACACCTAAATTAGCAGCTAAAGTCATCCAACTTTACAAGATATATGAAACCTAAGATCTCTATCACATATTAGCTGGGGAACCCACCTTCAGGCCAATATAAAACCCTAACTTCGAATCGGTGTCTAAAACCACCTTGGGGTCAATAGAAATTAGACCCAAACTGCCAAACCGTAAGCTGTAGGGAACAATAACCTAGCATTGTATCTTCCTTATGATTCCATAAAAAAATCCACAAACCAAATGGATTTGAACAAAAGGACTTCAAAGAAGTAACATGTAAAGTAAATATTCATGATGCCTTTGGTCAATACTACAGAAGAAACAGAGAATCTAAACAGGAAAGGGGGGGCACACAGTCTTCCCAAAATATAACTATCTTCCACTTCCATGAAAACAAAATAACCTCTATAATCAAAAAGGAAATTGTCTCTCTTCCTTTATTGACCAAAATAAACAAGAAACTTCAACTATCTTAAGATATCTGTTTTACTTTCAACTGATGCAACAAAAAAATTGAACCAAAATGATGTGTTATGGGACATCTTTAGTAGACTACTAGTAGCAATACTATGGAAATTTTCCACGAAACGACTTGCCATGCACTCTATCACGATGTCTGCTTTTTAAAACCTAATGTTCATTCTAAAGGAAAAGGACCCTCATTTTGCTTCATATCTAGCTATTTAAATATCTAGCAGTACAGTTATGTTACTATAAGGAACCCTGGTTTTTTAATCCCTGGCTTAGAAACTCCTGTAAGTATCACATTAATAGGTGCAATATTGACCATGAGGCATACTCACTGATGGCAGAAATTTCCCAGAACAATAAATTGCAGAATCGCCACATTTACCAAGCACTACATATTTGCAGTATCATAGTCAAAACATCTACCTCATTTGTTTGGTCAGCAAGCAAATACGACAACTACGAGTTATCCAATTTTTTAGTGTTCAATTAACATATCTTACACATAAATCAGATATTTGTTGCCTTGGGTTGGTTGGACTCTCCAGCCACACAAGCTTTGTCCACGGACCAATTGTAGATGCTACTTCATCTAAATCACTTGTATTTATTCGTCTGCATGTAATACACATAAAATACAAAGTTACTTATGCTCATCTATTACAGAAAAAGACTGTGTGTGTGTGTGTCTGAGAGAGAGAGAGAGAGAGAGAGAACAATACTAACTTAACCACAACTCCTGTCCTTGGAATTACTTGTGACAGCAATCTATCAGAGCCACCATAAATATCGTCTCCAGCAACAATTTCCTCACCTGTTATATGCAGCTACCAGTTAACAAGAAAACATGCAAAACAGTACCTTAAGCTGAAGGCAAAGAAAAGTTATGTTCTTATGAATGGTTTAGTGCAAAGAAACGAATGAGAGATGGCAAGTTCTAAGCATGAATGAAGCCTTAAATCAGCAAGAATTTGATGAACACGCCAAGAGCCATGCCCAGGACAAGATTGCTACAAGGTACCCCTGGTGAGCAAGTGGAACACACATAAAACTCGATGAAAGTTGAAACCCTAATAGCTAAACATAAAACTCGATGCAAACAATATACTAATCAACAAGGACTTCCTAAATTGTAGACATTGGCAAAGTAAAAACACGAAGAACAGAGGGGGGGAAACCAGTTCCAACAAGATGAGCGACAGCAGCCAAAGCAGCCATTCCACTGGTGAAGCAAAATGCTCGATCTGCTTTATCAAGCTTTGCCAGGAGGCTGAGAACAAGAAAATTGAATCTAGCTTACAGCCAAACACTATACAGCAGTCATTACTCATTTTTCATTATCAAATATACAAAATTTCATATTTCATTAGCAACAAGCAAATCAGACCTTTCCAACACATCCCTTGTAGGATTTCCACTTCTAGTATAATCATAAGGGCCATTTTCTGTTGCTGAAGGCTGCAGAACAGGGTAACACAAGCAAAAGGTAAACAAAGATATGAAATAAGATTGCATGTGAAATAAGATGTCATGTGAACGAAATGCCAAGAAAATTATCTACAGGCAGTAGTTGATGAATGATGCACCATAAAATGATAAAAGTACCATGCAAAATCAAACTACAAATCCTATTAGGCAGGGACTCTTCAAGGCCATTATAGCTGCATCCACAGCTGCACGAACAGGGTAGATGCGGTAAAGACAGTCAACAAGGCTAAGGATATAGCTATTCCCATCCTGATATTATAGCGGCTGCTATGTTTCGCTTTTCTTTTTGCAAGTAGCAATAACATGAGTAAATTAGTAATAGACGGAACAAGAACATGGACAACAACAATTTCAGTAGCTACAAGGGAAAAAACGTCAGAAGTCATTGACTCATTGTCAGCCATTGAATGTGTACCAGCCAGCACATGCCAATCTATGAGAGAGAGAGAGAGAGAGAGAGAGAGAGAGAGAGAGAGAGAGAGAGAATGTCGTCCTTTCATGTAAGCCACAAAGTATTTAAGAAAGAAAACCACTTTCACTGATCCAAATGACTTAAAACATTAAATTTTCCATAGAAATGCACAATCAAATACAAATCCAAGCAAAAGCTCTTAGAAGACAGT
Organism: Gaultheria prostrata; assembly: GCA_036023075.1. NCBI lineage: Eukaryota > Viridiplantae > Streptophyta > Magnoliopsida > Ericales > Ericaceae > Gaultheria > Gaultheria prostrata. The sequence continues at coordinate 32,334 of JAXBDA010002946.1, read as the reverse complement.
AGCAAATTGGCCAATATGATGCATACATCTAGTTGTACAAGGTGCTTTAGAGCATTTTTGTGCATAATAAATAAGATGTCAAATTATCCTCAATTCCACCTCGATTTAGTCAGAACATATCTCAGACTCTGTAAACAAAATGTACAGCAAGTGAAATGTGAGAGTCAACTTACCTGCTTGAACGTGGCTGTTTGATATAAAGGGGTGCTCAAAGCATCAAAAGGATCAAACTTGTTCTCAAAATTCAGTAACATTGTCGAAACACTCGGCTCTTTCTCCATAATATCCACCCCTACCACAATCATTAAACTGTATCAAGTTGCAATTACAATCTAATGCTGCGTTTGGAATGTTTAAAAAATCTAGATTTTTGGTCGGAACTTGTCTGCCTTCATTAAAGCTCGTCAAATTATAATGAGAAAATTTTCACTGTCAGTTGGCTACGAGAGTAACCACCAAAATGTTGAATAGCTGAAAATAGCCAAAATTTCTAGCTTCGTTTGTTCTTTCATCTCTTTTAGAATTTTTCAAGATTTGTTCATATTTCTTTTACTTTTCTGATTTCTCGTGGAGAAAAACAGAAACAATTTTATAAAAAAAAAAACAGAAGAAATTGACCGAGAACTGAAACCAAAGATGAAAAAACTTATGAAATAAACTGTTTTTTTAGACATTCCAAATACTACATTATAAAGTCACACACACTACCCCATTAGAAAGTTAAACACCACAAACCATCAAAGCAATCAGCAACAATATCAACCGAAGCTGAAGCCGATGTGCTTACATCCATCTCTTTGTCTCTCGAACAGTTTAACTCAAATTCACACTTTTTCGAAATGCTTTTCCACCCCAAACTTGTCCGAAAATTCCAGCTCGTGAAACCCTAAAAACCAACCAAAACACCAAAATCAGATGCCAAACCCTTCTCACCCTGTTCACCCATTTCGAATTTTACTCATTTCCAATAGCACAATCAAACAATAAAACCAACGCAATCACCAAGCTTTTCCACCCAAATTCGCCCGAAAATTCCCTTCCGTAAAACCCCAAAAAGAACAAAAAAGAAAAAAAATTCAATATGACATCCCAACCCATCTCATCCTGATTCCTGTGCACCCAAAAAAAGAAACTTTACCGTACTATACTGATAACGAATTTTACTCATTCCCAATTGTACGATTCAATAAACAATAGTACTAATAACTGACTCAAATCATGTTTACCTTCTTTTCCACCTCATTTTCTCAGAACCAAACGGTCGATGACTCTGTGCATATACACAGAACGGTGTGTGTGTGTACGAGAGAGAGAGAGAGAGAGAGAGAGATTACATGATGCTGTTGGTGATCAGCTGATGGGGAAGATAAAAAGGTGGGAATAGACAAGGATGAAGCCATTTTCAAGGGAAAAAGAACAAAACCCTAGTTGGGTTTTAGTAGTAGAATACCTAACCACCGTCTCCTCCACCTCCAGTCTCGAAAACGGTATTGGAATCCCACCTCGGACGGTTCTGTTCTGTTGGGCGGAAAGCGGAAAGTTAGCTCTGTTTGGATAGAAAATAAATTATTTACTCAAACTTATTTTGAGTACAAGTAACCTTCAAACCAATTACTACAATTATTGACTCAAACTTTATACTCTCAAAATGAGTTTTATTCGAACTTTTACTCAAATCAGGTAGATTCAATTCCCTACTCAAATTTTAGAAGGCTATTTTTACTCATAAATATATGCTTAAATTTAATTTTTGTGAATCTTTTGTGTATCAAATGACGTTCTCACTCAAATTTGAGTAAAAGTACAAGTAAATGCTAAAGATCAAAATAAGCATTTATAACTTTTGAATAAAATTTTCTCTTTTCGACGTTTTCGTTATTTGATATGAGTTCGTGTCAAAAACGGAAGAATTTGGGTTGTGAGTCAATTAAAAGGATAAGGCCTAGAGATGTTTTCTCTTTCTCATCTTAAATTTTGAGAACATAGGAGAGAGGATCAAAATTTTGAGAACTTTTAGGATAGAGAGGTTGGGTGGCTTTCAAGCCCTAACAACATCACTTATGGACTATGGTATACATAGATGGAGATCTCTCTCAAACACACTACACATTGCATCACAATTTGTTGTTGAGAAATCGGCTAAAAACCACATTACATAACACGTAATGAACAATCAAGCAAGAAACAAAGAACGCGAGGCACAAAAATAGATTCGTTGTTTCCCAACTGTATTGTTAAGTGCATTCATGCATATTAGTTTGTAGTACATCAAATGAATGCGAGCTATATCAGTTGTTGTGTACAGCAAGTCTCTATAATCTAAAATTTATCAGTATCAATTACAGCAACACCTATGTCTAAGCTTCGGGGCACTGCCCTAAGCCCCTGAGCTCATGCGCTAGTTAAACCGATTCAAGATTCACAAACCTAACAATTTAGGGCTCATCAAGCCACCTCCCACTCAGCACGGACGGAAAGAGTAAATTAGTATGCAAAGTACACATGTTTGAAGGTTACTTATTTATAATACCGAAAAGGTACACATTTTCACTTATTATCTTAATCATTCATCTGCATACGTAACACTGAAAAATTACACGTCTTCATTGATTAATCACTCATAAATAGTCGTTTTGAAGAATAGCACTATGTTTGTAATCGGAAAACCAAGTGTAACAACTCGGAGAAAATTTTGGGTACGGGGCGGCACATCTGGGCCGTCCAACAATGCAATGAACGGTTCAGATTGAAAGTGTCGTCCGGATTTAAAAAAAATAGAAAAGAAAAGAAAAAGTGTGTTTCAATCCGAACCGTCCGATGCATTTTTGGACGGCTCGGATGCGCCGGAGGGGCACCACGTCACCCATACCCTATTTCCACCCAAAATTTTCTCAACAACTCGAGCACCCTCAAACGCTGCAAAGAAAATCATACGCTAGCTAACTCCTTCCACGTTACCGGTGACTGAACCAGGTGAGTATCATACATGAGAATCAGAAACTCCTTCCACGTTACCCGTGACTGAACCCGGTGAATCAATGCTGATAAGAAACTTGGGGAACGGACATGACTATCATGATTCATGATAGTACCTTAAAGGAAGGAAATCAACTGTAGTTTTGACAGCCTCAGATAATGTTACTAATACACTTTTCTAGCTACAGGAGAATTACAAAAATATGCAAGGTTTGTCAAAAAAGGGACACAGCAGTTAGGATCAACTGTGTAGCTGGTCTTGAAATACAACGATTTTGACAACCGAAGAATCCCCGATCTTTTGAAAGACAACCACCTGGTCATTGGGTTTCAGTAACCCCATAGATTTACCGTGATTAAGGGCGAGTTTCAAGCCAGATTCTTCACTTGAACCACCTGAGGTAGCCTACAAAAATGGATAGCAGAAAGGAAAAAAAAAGTAGTAAATTAGAGTCATATGTTTGCGTAGGCTGCAAAATTAACTCGGAGCTAAAGCTAAACACTCTTATGCCGATGCTAGAATCCAATGTGCACAACGGTTCGGGGTATCCCTTGTTCTTCACAAGCAGTAAATCTATAGAAGATACAAGAGAACGAGTAATATTTCGGTATGAAAAAGAAAGACATGATATGAATTTTACCACATTAGGACTGGCCAAAATAGGAAAGACTCCCCTTACACCGAGCAATTGCCTAGCCTGTAGCAAGGAGACCGATTGTGGTTAAAGATCATCATGTTCTCAGTTCAGAGGATGTTAAGAGTTTAAAACAACTCAGTCATTTCCAGTTATTCTTTTCACAAAAAACTTAGAATAGAGAGGTGAAGCAACCTGTGATGAACCGGTGAAAGTCCATTTCAGTGAGTTCGTACTGAGTCGAGGGATGACAACAGCAAACACTGGCACTGATGGCCTATACTTTGCAATCAACCTGTCAACAAAGATCATGGTTAGCCAATCGTTTATTACCCATGTATTTTTTTCCGAAATTAAGGCCCCGTGTGTTTGATTGGACTAATAGTGATGGGATATTCGACATATAGTTAATCCTGACGCAAAAGTTCCAATCAAACATGGGTGTCCCCTTTTCAATTTATAGCACAGTCCGATACTTTAGAGCACCTTGCTGCTCTACCGGATGAAGTGAAGACGACGATCATAGCAGCCTTGACTATAGTAGCTGCACCTACCTTCAAAATGAGAAAGAACTCACGTCGCTGGCAGTTTAATCAGAAGTATCAGATATATAAGTTGCTTATGAAAAAAGACCATAGTTACAATTACCGCTGATGACGCGACAGATTCTGCATGAGACATTGGCTCTCCAACATGTTTGGCTACTCTCTTGAATTGAAGAGACTGATTGCAAACAACTTCAGCCTACAAGGAGCATTGTCCTAAATTCTAAGATTTTGGGGGCCAGAATGAATTTCCTGTTTAAACACGAATCTCGAAGATAAATACTTACACAGTCCTTCTATGGGTACGCACACTCGCGTATGCCACATGCACGAACATATCTTAACCGTTCATTTCAAAAATTGACGATCCGGATTTTAAACACTCTTTGACCGGTAAGAGTTAACTTTTACCGGTCAAAGAATATTTAACATCCGGACCGTCGAAAATTCTTTTGGACAGTTAAGATGCACCGTCCGTGCATTTGACGTACGCGGGCGTGCGTACTCAAAGCATTTTCGATACTTACTTCAGCACAAATTCTCCCCACAGTTTTTATCGCCTCAATCGGATACATGCCCCGAAGTGTTTCTGGTCCCAATAATATACCATCGGTTCCTTGTAGAATAGATACACAAAAGAAACAAGGCTAGTTCAACATAGAGATATAAGCAAACTAGCGAACAACGTTCAAATGCATTAAGTTACAAACCATCAAGAACAGCATTGGCAACATCTGTTGCTTCTGCACGAGTTGGTCGTAGATTTGCAGTCATACTATCGACCACTCGAGTAATTATGGCTGGTTTTCCAATCATGTTACATCTATGTATGGCAGACTTCTGAAACAAGAAAACCTACAGATACAATCGACACATTACTAAGAAAATAAGCACTCGGCAATCAGAAGACTTCCCGGAAAAAGACCCAAATTTTTTTTCTAGAAGACCAAGAGATGAATACATAACGGCCTCAATTATCTAAATGCTTTGGTAGGCTTCTCGTCTAATAGAAGATGGTCATCAACACAATTTTCGTGTTTGATTACCTTTTCAGAGTAATATTACTTTTACTAGTTACAGAACAAAAGAGGAAGAAATGATGAACGAAGAAATCAAGTTAGCATCAAAGCATGGTAGATGGTGATTTTAATTCTCTTTGATACACCACCTTTTCTGGAGGTAAGTCGATCCCTAAATTCCCTCTTGAAAGGATAATACCGTCTGCTTCCTGAAGGATCTCATCAAAATGTCTCAATCCCTTGCAAAATATACAAAACATATAATCAGTTTACCAGGCCAGCATTAAAAAGAAAAGGACTCCATCATGATTAGTTCTATTCTAACGTACCTCTACCGTCTCAACCTTGGCAAATATCTGAGTTTCATAGAGATTCTGAGCTTTAATGAAAGCTCTGAGCTGTTGAAAATAGCAAAATGTCAAGAACATAAAAATATTCTTCTCGAGAAAGTTTCCCCATATCATATAATTGATCCCCGTTCCACAAACTAACTTAGACTCAATAAGTCAGTGATAGCCCTTTAAGTTGACATGGTGTGAGGAAGTGACCTGACAGTTTTGTGAAACTTGGCAACATCACAGAAACAACAACATAGCCTGACACTGGTATATATGCTTTAGAAAACTCTGATCATGATGTTTTGAGGACAGGGTAACCAGAACACGATTTATCTAAACTAGTAGAAGTGGTGGAATTGACAGTGCACGAATGCCATTTTCATTCTGTTACCCATTAACTTATCACAGTTTCTGATTAGAGTATAAAGCATGGAGAAGCCTGACTCAAATACCACCAAATAGTTAAAAGCAAGAAATTATGCCTAAGAAAAGAACAAGGTAAGAATGAAGAAGCTGACCTCTCGAACATCTTCTGCATGCCGTGTATATGAAAGTGAGATGAAGTCAACTTTGTTGCGGGACCCCCAATTCGATATAGCCTGTATACAAATTTCAGAGAGATTTAGAACACGAAGCCATAAAATCAAGAATGGAGATTCTGGTGAAGCCAGCAAGTTACCTGTCGGTCAACGTCAGTTAAAGTAGGCAAATCGATATGAACTTGCGATGCATGCATGGTAAGAATAGATCCAAGAAGGGTTGCACTGTTCTTCACTAGACATAGGATATCCTTACCCTTTGTCTCCAAAACCTGTGTGATAGCAAACAGACAAAATGAGCTCTCAATCTAGACTCTATAAATAAGCAAGAAGAAGAGCATCAGCTGTAGTTTCACCTCTAGCCATACAGATGTGGTTTCAATTCCTGTGAAGAGATACTGCCCCACAAAGATAGTATCCCCTTTCTTTACCGTCTGCAATGCAGATAGAGAGTCAAAAATAACAGGGCATATAAATCTCGGCCTTCCGGTTATCACAAAATTTTCATGCCATGGTAAGGTAGAGCCCAACTCATGTGCAGCCGTTTTTTAGATCTGTCACGTTTAACCTCTTTTTTCTCAAGTCTGTCATACTGGGGTCTGGGCTATGTTTTCATTTCTAAACATGGGATGCATCGGGCCCCATTCTCATATCATACAGAAACTTTGGATCCAACTCAAATGCTTAAAAGTGTGTTTCTCCCGAGACACAAGTTGTAGGAACCATGGCTCTTTAACATCGTGACATAAAATGTCGATCAGATATAGCTCCTATGGCCTGTCATCAACTGCCTAAGACCTTTATAGCACTTTATGAAATGAAATCCAAAAAAGCAGCAACAAAGAATGAAACTGGAAACATACATTTGCAAGCCCCGAATAGTTAACAGGTAAGACCTCTGCAGATGGTTCCCTAGTAACATCTGGAGTGATAGTCACGCGATTGCCAGCCATCATCTCAATTGGATTCCCAGACCTGTTGCATACTTGAAGTGCAGGACCCATAGTATCTAGCATAACCTAGAAATCATTTATTCGCCGCAATTATTTAAGGAAACATAGCATCAGATGTAACAAATACAATGAAGAATACATACAGATTGCATTAGAGGATGAAAACTAAAAAAAAAAACTCAAATCTCAACTAAAAAAGGTTGTGCAACAAAAAAACAAGTTTTGGTAAGGCCGAACCCCAATAATAACGCAAAACCGAGTTTGAAAGCACCCATTTGTGCAAAAATAGACACTAAGGGAAACAACAGTTGGAGTGACTTTACAACCTCATCAAGCTATACATGTCATAGAAGTACGAAAATGGCAGATGCTTCATGCTTAGTAAGGGCAATATGGCCACAAGTAGATACTTACGGCACATAGCCTCTTCACATTCTTCACGGCTACTCTCAAATTGTCCAGAGTTTCCTGGTGGTAGTTTTCATCTAACCACGAAAAATCAAAGCGTGCAACTGGAAAAATGAGAAAAACACAAGAAGTCAATATACCAGTTCTAATGTTCCTTGTGATGCACAAACTGTATATCCTGAACAAATTTTGAAGGATTACCTGACATTCCTGCCTCTAGACACGCCTCGATTACCTCAACTGATCGTGAATTCGGTCCAAGGGTTCCAACTACTTTGGTCAGGGAAGGAATAAAATTCTGCAAATTCTAGGAGTAACATTAGTAAGAGTTCTATTGGGTAAATTTAACAAACGAAAATGAATGTCATACAGAGTGACATTCATTTTCATTGGAAATGCTTATTTCTTTTTGTGTCTCCCTAATCTATCAACTCAATTTTGCTCAATTTTGCTTGCTTTGTTAATGCCGAACTGAGGACTCGTGAGAGTTGTGCTTCAAAACTGATCTGAGCCATAGATGTACCGAATTGCATATGTGGAGAAAAACGTAAAACTCTATGTCATGTATTCTTTATTTTTTTTCGATTGTTCTTCACGCATCATGTGTGATGTTGTTTTGCCAATTTCTCAACACTTAGCTCGTCATCCTTTTATAACAACATAACTCATCAGATGAATATATTCATTGAAAAAATGGCATGAACTTTCTTAGTTTCGCAAACTAGGTTTCACCGTTGCCCCAACTCCCAACTCAATACCAAATTGTTCTTATGGAAAACCAAAAAAGATGAAACAGGCAGGGGCGGCTCCATTGAGGTTTGAGGGGGATTCAAGGGAAATCTTGGGTTCAAAAAATGCACTAAATTTTTCTTGTCCTTGCAAACGATTTGATATTTTTTGTACATTGTCTGCACTGGATCGTTGGTACGAAACTAAACTAAATGAAAATTCAAATAAATTAAGCCCGATAAGTTTTCAACTATAATAATACTTTTATTCTATACAGTGTTTGTGTTATGTATGCCAGTTTTTTCTTTTTATACATTTTTGTCACGGCTGAGCTAAAATCTTGCGATTGACATATTTGTTTTCCGAACAATCAAACACAGTGGCAAGTGAGTTTCTCCTGCATGGTACTACGCTACTTCGAAATAGTTCCGAAAGGATGAAGCGAGAATGTCTAATCTGCTTCATTCGGATCACACACACACACACACACAGAGAGAGAGAAATTACTGGTTTTGAGGGAGTAAGAACGGAGGCTAGTCGGAGTGGCTCTTCAACCGCCATTTGTCCTCCTTGCATAGCTACGAGAGAGAGAGAGAGAGAGGATTTTGCTTGGAACAGACTCTTGGCGGGTAAATTACAGAGTGAGAGAGAGAGAGAGAGAGAGAGAGAGAGAGGGGATGGTAGTTTATGTGAACTTGTCATGCGGTGGTAGGTGGGGCGGAAAAGGTTGAATTACAGGAGAGCCCATCCCTCCATATTTTCATCTTTCATTTTTAATGTTTTTGGGATAGAAAATGGATTTTTTTTTTTTTTTTTAATGTTTCGACAAACTCCAGTCAAATTTTTCACTAATTTTAAAATAATTTTTCGAATGATTCCGTAAAAGATAAACTAATTAGAAAGTGTAAGTAGTTAATCAAATATTCTCATGTTTTATTCAAAATTTAGGATCCTAAATTTTGAATGAAACGTGGAATATTGAGTCAACCACTTACATATATTCAATTCAACATATCTTTTATGTTATTACTCAAAAAAATATTTTAAAATTAATAAACAGTTTAAATTACTCGTGTGGAACCCAAAAGTGCAAGTGATGGCTAGCTCATGTTGTAGAGCTCTCAGATGCACTACACTGCATTCCGGGATCGAGTCTCATTTTCCCTCCCCATGTAATAAATTAGGAATGACGAATGACAAAAAAAAAAAAAAAAACCCAAAAGTGAATCTCACATGTCATCTGTACCAAGGATGGAGCCAGGGGATGGCTAGTATGGGCAGTCGGGACCCCTACAAATTTAGAAAGTCCTGCGATTACATTGGAATATATATATATATATAATCTCGTCTATTATATATCATCAAACTATATAATCTCGTCTCCCCTCCATTTTTCCGTAAAAAAAATACTCACAGCTTTAATATTTTTCGAGCTACTATGAAACGTCTTTGTACTAAAAGTGGTCTTAATGAGGTTTGATTACAATACTTGTAAAAAAAATAAGGTCCAAAATTTATAACCCAACTCAATTAGTCCGTTCACTTTTAAAAACTAAGGCCGCTTGAAATTTTGGAAGCCCAAAACTTTTTACTGATTTCAGTAGATAGGCTTAGATAAACGTTAATACTTTTGCAATCTAAGACGCATGTTTAGTTCCATACGTATTGGTGTTATTATATGTATTTTTTGGAGTTGGTAAAAATTCAAATCGTTGTCTCTCTTTTTATTTTAATATTTTTTATTGTGTATATTCGTTTCCCTACGCAAAAATCCTAGCTTTGTCCCTGGTCTGTACGTTATATATACACCGAATTTCTGTATGAACACATTGAATACGCAAAAGGAGCAGTAGAGCCAAAAAGACTAGTCATCTCAATGGCCGAATTTCAGTTCAACCTCGATTTCCTCTGTTGAATTTGATCCTCCAACTTTGTTCATTCGTTGTCAGCTTCGTGAGTACTTAGAAGCTTGGGTGAACCTCTCATATTGTGAAATCCCTTGTTGATTTATTGAAAATACTTCTCACAAACACTTTTTTTTTTCACGCACGCACAGCTTTCTAGTGCAAAATATAAATGGAATTTGATGAATGTTATGTATGAAAATTATGCAAGCCCTCAAACCTCCAAGTTTTTGGTTATACATCCGAGCCACAAGAGTACTACATAGTACATGTTCCATCCTAGGCAATATTCCGTTGTGAATTTTCCGCGCGTTTTTGTTTTCAAAATACATACTTGGATAATTTGTATAGTGTGCGTAAATAAGTGAAGCAAGTAATTTAAAAAATATCGTTTCTACTATAAGTTGCGTAGTAAAAACAGTGATTTGGAATACTTCCTAAATAGTGAGGGGACAGCTACAATCTTAACAACAACAAAAAAAATGTAATTAATGGTTGTGGATTTTGCTCTCGTTTATATACTTAATCATTTTAAAAAGATACTGCTCTATTTTATCAAATAGATGTCTGAGAAAAGGTCCCCAAAATATTGCTAGACACATGAAAAGGCTAAAATTGTCATGTTAAAGTTGTACTGGCTTTGAGGAAGAGAGAGTAGGCTATCTCACGTGTCTAACTAACAAATCAAAAAAAAATTGGGGCCTTTTTCCCCAAATTAATTATTTTTTCAGAATAGAAAGCCAAAAAATTCACCTGTTCCCTTTGAAAATGAGGGCCACACATCTTTTGAATGAGAAACAACCCTTCTCTGATCAGTCCATACTCCATATCTGGCCTGTTAAAAGTCCTGCAGCCAGTTTGTTCTTATCCATGGCTTTAAAAGTGTACTTTTCTCTTCTTTTTTTCGTCTTTCAAGTTCCTAGTGAAATTATTTTCCTGAAGGAAAGAAGGTAACTTCCAATATTTCACCCATGATGAATATCGAGTAAAAGATTGCCAATCTATTGTGTTGGTGTTTGATAAAACTGAAACTGAAAGTTAAATGCTGAAAAATTAAGCACTAAAAATTGAATGCTAAATTTTTTTAGTTTAAAAGTTGTTTTAATAATAAAGATAGATGAATTTTGGTTAAATTATTTATGATTGTCCTCGTTCAATTTTTGTAATGGATGTCATGTGTTGGTGTTGGTGGAGAGATGATGACTAAATGTGATATAGTGGTAGAGAGATGGTCCTAATGGTGGTAGATGATAGTGTGGCCATGGCCGTAGGAAGGGAGGTGGTTGTAAAGATGTGCTGTGGTGGAAGAGGTTTTTTTTTTTTTTTTGAATGGCAAAAAATTTTATTAATCAAATATCAGGGATACAAAATTAAAAGGAACAAGAGAAAAATATCAAATGAAGAGAGAAAAAACCAATGAAGTTGGCATCCCAAACTACTATTATCATTTGGCTCTCGAAACCCAAAAGATTGAAAGTTGACCAGGAGACAACCAAGCAACCAAAACTCCAAAATGCCACAATCAACCCACAAGGACCCAATCGAATCGACGCCACTTGAAAACGCCTCCACTGGGCCAAAACCACCGCACACCAAATTCGCCAAACACATAAAAACCAAAAACATTAAATACGTACCCAACAAAGTTGACCGGCCCACCCCCCAATGTTGGTGCATGTGGCAAGATGACAACGTAGATGGCGGTGCAAGTGATGACATAAACGAGTAGTGGTGTAGTCGTGCTTGTATGAATGTACATTGAAACATGATAGAAATATGGAGACATAGTGGTGGTGTTGGAGAGATGGTGACTCTGGTGGTAGGGAGAGTGTTGGCGTCGCTGGTAGTGATAATGTTGTTGGAGCAGTGGTTGTTGTAACAATTGTAGCGATCATGGAGTGGTGATTGTAATGGCGACATTGGAGTGGGTTTGTGGCAGCGGTGGAGTGCTTGTCGAGGCGATGGTAGGGGTAATGGTTGTACTGGTACCTACAGTGGTGGCCATAGTGATTGCAGTGGTGGCAGTGGTTACGGTGGCGACTATGAAGGCTAGCAGTGGTGATTGCAATGGCAATAATGGAAAAAAGTAGGGTTGGTGGTAGTGGTGATGCTGCTATAGTTGTGGTGGTAGTTGTGGAGGTGGTGGTGGCGGCGATAGTTGTGAAGGTGGTGGTAGTGGCAGAGGAGGTGGTGTTGGTGAACCAAGGGTAATACACAACCATTGACAAATTCAATTAAATAAGTACGTAGGCTATTGTAATTTTTTAAACCTATATTTTAATTACTTCTTAAAATGCTACTCCTAAGTATGATTCAATGACTTATTACATAATACATTCAATTTTAAGTGCTGAATTTGGTTACCAAACAAGCCCGTAGTACACGTGGTACTCTATCATTTCTTTTCAATAATCTACAAAACTTAGACAACAATTTAAATCATACAACATAAATGTTAACTAACATTTGTTATCTTTCATTAATTGGTTTCAATTTCATTTCCAAAACAAGCCACCCAACCTAAAATTCACAACACATGATTATTACTAGTATATTTTAGAAATTAGTTTGACATTAAATTTTCAAATTCCTCCCTCAACATTTTTCCTGAATTAACATAACCTGTTTGAAATACGACAACGTCCTTAATAACAAATAATAAAAAATGAACGATAAGTTTGAAATGCCATTTGTATTTACTAATTGCATGAGAAAGTTAAGATCTTCTATTGTGTTTCTTGCAAGAAAACAGACAACTTTAATTCCTTGCATTTTTCCTCATTCTATTTCTATCTAGTCAAATATACAAAAAGTTGATATTTCCATCATTCTTATTTTAATCAAGCGAGAAAAAAAATTCTCCTAGACAACTTATCAATGTGGGTAGTAAAAGAAAAATGAAGGAAGAGACAACGAAACTATCCTTTTCCTTTCTTTCCTTTTCATCTTTTAAGGTCTGGTTCTCAAATGAAATAAATCTGTAATTTTATCAAATCTCTTCACCAATAAATTAAATCAAGAGCTTAATTTTATCAATTCTTGATAAAATCCATTGGAGAACAACCCCTAACCACTAAGTTGAAAAAAGGAAGAAAGATTTTTTTTCCCCCAAAGAGAAAAGAAATGGAGTAATTGGTTTCCATTTTTTCCCCTAGTTACAAAATACAAACAGAGTGCTAAGAATAGGAATTTCTTTTTTCTGTGGAAATTTAAGAATAAATGTGTTCGAAATTCGTGAATATGAGAAAAACTTGGGTGACAAGCGGTATGTACACGTGGAGCTGAAGACATATCTCGGCCGTCTAGAAGTATTTTGGACGGGTTAGATTTCTCCCCCTCTCTCTCCCCCTATTTTTCTCTTTAAAATCTAAGCCGTCCTAAATAGTTTTGGACGGTCGAAATGAATGACAAATACCACGCCGTAACTAAAACTAGAAGCGAAAATAATAAAAAAATAATATAATATCGGTACTGTATTCTGTTTGTTCTAGTATTTTGTTAGCATCACTTTCTTCTCAAACGAGAAGCGAATTTCCCTTCCCTCCCTTTCACTGACTTCCAAACAAACCCTAATTGCCGACCAAGGATTCTCGCAACAACATGAGCGAATCTGCATGCAGTTCCAATCTTCTTCTATACTTTGATACTTGAGCCTTCAAATCGGTTGAGAGATACTGGGTTTTGATTACTCCTTCATTTTAAGGAAGAATTTTTTGAAGACTGGGAGAAGAAGTGGGTAAAGACCAATGGCAGTGCCATGGGATTCTACCCTTTGGATGGCAAAGATGATTTGGTTGGCTCTTTCTGGTTGGATCGCATCATGCTTGACTGTTGCAGATGACGTCGCTAGCTCTCTTCGTACAGGCGAAATAGGCCCTTTTCATGTTGGTTGATTTTGATGAATTAGAAGCAGTGGAAACTTCTGGTTTTTTCTTTTAAATTTACCTGTAAGTGTATGATCTTATTCTTTTTTGTTCTAACTTCAAGTAAATTCAGTCCCACAGGTTTTGTATTAAGTATTTGCCTGCCTAGTGTTTTTTAATTACAGTTTTGTTTTAATATTGGGTCTTGATGCATATATCTTTGTTTTTTGTTATGGGGTTTTTTAACTAGGTACAGACCACGTGGTGTTTTTGGTCGTGGGGTTTGTAATTGTAAGAAAGAAAACAAAGGATTCGAGTTTCTTGCCAAATCTTTCATTTGGATTAAGTAATTTGGTGAGAAATGGAGAGAAAAGTAGGAAAATTATATTTTCTTATTGGCTCCTGCCCCTTCGGTATCATTCATCTGTTCACAATCCAACGGACTGTTAGTGTTTTCAGATCCTATTTGATGAACCCTGAAAATCTTTACGGGTTCTTTTATTGTTATTTACTTGTGTGATGAACTAGGGGCGCCAATAACAACTAAAGTAGTGTCCGTTTAATCCCTAATCGGTGCGGGTATGGACGGGGTAGGACCGGAGAACTAACCTTTGCTGGGATGGTACATAAAGGAAAGACAAAAATAATTGTACAACTGTTAATCTGGCTCTTTGCTCTTCTTGGAGCATTCTGCTTAGGGGATTTTTGGGTCTTTCTTACTTTCCACATTTTTTGAGACAGGTCATTCTCCTCACATACATCAATTAAAAGTCCCAAAAAGCCAAAAGTTAGCGGAATGGGCGTAATTGTCTTTGATAGGACTTGAAATTGGAAGTTGTTTTGTGGTTATGTTTCTTTGTTTGACTGTTGGATTCCTAGGTAGCAGTTGTATGCTAAGGAAGGGGTCTAATCAAGTTGTTCTCTTTGAGCTGCTTGTCTTCTAATCGACTTTTCGATTCATCGGTAGCAGTCGTATCCCCAATTTTCTTATTTTCCATGAGTTCAATCAGCATGTTGGTGTAAATATTATAGTGGTGGGTCATGATTCTGCTCCTTTACCATTTTTTGGGCCTATGGGATTTTCATTTTTAATGGTTGGAATGCGTGCTTGACGATGATAATTTGGTTATTTTCTTGTCGAACTAAAATCTTGTAACAAGTTTTTGAACCCATGAGCTCCTGTCGATTAGCTGGTGGCTGCCCAGTTGAATTTCCTGCAACAAAAGTCAATCTGTTGTTGTTCTACTACACTTCTAATTTTCAGAAGTTTCTCTCTATTCCCTAAGCCTAATATCTTTCAGGAAAAGTATCTTCGTAAGCTAACCGGTTCATACTTACCCTGGTCTTTTTTGTCTCGCCGGGTAACATAGGGGGCAATTTCGACTTCCAGGAAATCGCGAAGTCAGGACAAGTATAATACCTTCTCGCAATGGGGCCTATGAGAGAGCAACCCCATTTATTAAGCTATAGCTAAAAGGCCAGGCTTAGTTGAGAAATCTCATGCCAAAGGTTACACCTATCCATGGCCGGTCCTCTCTTCTTGGCCAGCTTTCGTGCCTTCTCTCAATAGCCCATGTGATGATTTGACAATCGACGAAGAGTTCATTAGAGGAATGTTTCCAATAAAAATTCTTTGAAAAACGCCCACGCACTCTCAGAAAAATGGTAACTTCGACACAGAAATTCTGTGTTTTTTTTTCCTTCTCAAGAGCGGCAATACATGGCAGCTGCTGTTCAGTGGAATGACTGTTTGAACTAATACCCATATCCTTTTCATATGGCATTTTTCCACTGCAAATAGCCTTCAACGGGGATGATCCAACCTGTATAGGATACCCTAACTAACAAGTACAATAAGACACAGATGCCCCCTAATCAATTGTTGTGTAGCCATTCACTTCCATTATCGTCTTTTGTGTTTGCTGTCTTCCTTAACAACTCATGTAAATGTGGTTTCTGCATCCTATGCAGCAATTCTTTTTTGTTGCAACAACTTCTCTCTAGCTAACTATGATGACCAAAATATTATCTATCTATTTATCCTGACTTCTATTTGTGAAAATTATTATACCGATTTATTAAGGAAATGAAGCTGTTTATCTAGTTACTCACACATTATTGGTGAGGATAAGCTTCGCTAATTCCTGTATTTTGCTGCTGCTAGGTCAGCCACATAATACTTGAGAAGGCCAAACTGAGGAAAGAAGTACATGGTGTATGCGTTTGCAGGGGTGGCCCAGCGATCAGTCATCTCTTGTTCACTGATGACCCTGGAATTTCACAAGGCTAGGAAAGGTGAAATGCAGCATTTTGTAGAATTTGGGAGACCTATCACAAAGCTTGGGGGCAGCTGATCAATTATTAGAAATCTAGGCTTCTCTTCCGCAAGAACACTAGTCAAGAGGTAAGGGCTTCTTTCAGCAGGAACTTATCTGTATCATTTATGGAAGTGTCTGGTTTTGCCCTCAGAGATTGGTAGATCAAAGACAGATTTATTTCGCTTTACCAAAGACAGTGGAACAGAGGTATCAGGGTGGGAAGGACGTGATGCTAAAGTCCGTAGCACATGCCATGCTTAACTTGGCTTTGGTGGCCAAACAAGGATGGAAGGAACATCACTGTTATGCTGTTTCGTCCTTGCCAATTCGCATGAAGAGTAAAACGCCAATGGCTAATTCAAAGCATCACCAAAACATGTGAAGGTAGTCATGTTTCTCTTGGCGTTTCCATCACCTAAAACTCCAATTAGAACCATAACTAGATCACTCTCTCTCTTTGCCTATCTGCCACCACAGCCAACACGTGAATCAGATGAAGGAGAAGTGAGCATAACCAACAGGAATTACTGGACCAAAAAGATTCACAGACTCTGCACCGTGGACAATGATGTCGACGGAGCCCTTCGCCTTCTTGACCACCTGCGCCTCAGTGGCTACTTCCCTGATTCTCTCAATATCAGCAGTATAATTCACGCCCTCTGCGAGTCCCGCCGCTTCTCCGAAGCTCATCATCACTTTTCCCTCGCCATTGATTCTGGGTGTGTCCCTGACGAGCGGACGTGCAATGTTCTCATTGCCCGCTTGTTAGATTCAAAAAACCCGTATTGTACATTGCATGTTTTTCATCGTTTGACTGTGGTGAAGCCCCATTTCGTACCTAATTTGGCGAATTACAATCGTTTTATGGATCAATTCTGCCGGTTTTCTCGACCCGTTGAAGCACATAGGTTGTTTGTCGATATGAGGAGTAGGGGGCAGTTACCAAATGCTGTTTCGTATACCACCCTCATTAATGGATACAGCAAAACTGGGGACGTGGTTTCTGCCCAGAAGTTGTTCGATGAAATGTCCGAGTGTGGAGTACAGCCCAATCCTCTCACATATAGCGTCTTGGTTCGTGGGATTCTACAGAAGAGAATGGTTGGACGTGGTAAGGAACTAATGGGCAAGCTATGGCAGAAGATGGTAGATACAAATGATTCATCAGTGAACAATGCTGCTTTTGCTGATATCATTGATTCTTTGTGTCACGAAGGGTTGTTTCAGGATGTGTTCATGATTGCAGAAGATATGCCTCAAGGGAAGAATGTTCCTGAGGAATTTGCCTATGGACAGATGATAGACTCGCTTTGTAAAGTGGGGAGACATAATGGGGCAGCACGAGTTGTTTACATTATGAAAATGAAAGGTTTTATTCCGAGCTTAGTATCATATAATTCTATTATACATGGTCTCTGTAAAGAAGGTAGTTTTATGAGGGCTTACCAATTATTGGAAGAGGGAAGTGAATTTGGGTATTTGCCTTCTGAGTATACTTACACTGTTTTGATAGAAGGTCTCTGTCTGGATGCTGATCTTTGTAAGGCGAAGGAAGTTTTTCAAATCATGTTGAAGAAGGAAGGTGTGGATAGAACAAGGATCTACAACATCTATTTAAGAGCTCTTTGTCTTACGAATAACCCAACTGAGCTTTTGAATGTGCTCGTTTTCATGCTTCAGTCCCAATGCAAGCCTGATGTCATTACCCTCAACACCATTATTAGTGGGTTCTGCAGGATGGGGAGAATCGAAGAGGCTTTGAAAATAATGAATGATATGTTGGTGGGAAAGTTCAATGCACCAGATGCTGTCACCTTCACTACTGTTATCTCTGGCATGTTAAATGTTGGAAGAATAGGAGAAGCTCTTGATTTATTGCATAAAGTTATGCCTGAAAAGGGTGTTAGACCTGGTGTTGTGACTTATAATGCAGTTCTTCGTGGATTGTTTAAACTACATAGAGAAAGTAAAGCAATGGAGGTTTTCGGCAGCTTGGTGAGTGATGGTGGAGTGGCCAACAGTACTACTTACGCTATCATGATTGATGGGTTTTGTGAGTCTAATCAGATAGAGGAAGCAAAGAGGTTTTGGGATGATGTTGTTTGGCCGTCAAAGATTCATGATGATTTTGTGTATGCAGCCATTCTTAAAGGGCTTTGCCGTTCAGGCAAGTTTAACGAGGCTTGTGATTTCTTATATGAATTGGTGGATTGTGGTGTTTCCCCAAATATAGTGAACTATAACATCCTGATTAATAGTGCTTGCAAGTTAGGTTTGAAGACGGAGGCTTACCAGATTGTGGGAGAAATGAGAAAGAACGGGTTGACCCCGGATGCTGTAACTTGGAGGATTCTTGAAAAATTACATGGTGGTGGTAGGAAGCAGGTTTGTGCTGACGGTGCAAATACACATTTTTGAATAGGATTTACATGGATTTCATTGCTGAGGTTTTTTGAAGTGTAGCAAACTTTGATTGGATGATCATAATCAAGGAAAAAGAAGAAAGGTTTCTATTGGAGGATAGTGGACGCATCCAATGGATCTTTTACACCGCCTTCAATGGTTAGACTGCGTTAAATCGTAGCTTAGAAATTTGAGTCTATTACAAAGCTGACCTTGGGTAAATGGACATGGGCGAGGTTGGGTTTTCCATTGAGCAGGTGTGGAAAGACATTTGAAACTAATTGGAAGAGCTTTATAGTGTTAGCAATCTACTGGTTGCCAGAACAAAAAAAATAATAATTTAAACTGCATATGAGTTGCAGCTTTTATTTTATTGGCACAAAAGTGGAGGATCATTTTCTGGATTTTTTCATCTAAGAGATGGAGATCTAGTACCGTTTCAAGAGGAGCTAGTTATCAATACGTATTGTGCACTTTTCGTTACTGAGAGTAGTGACACGAAATGTGCATTTTTCATTCTTGGGAAAGCAGTGAATGTACGTGGATCTAGCTATATAAGATGTCATTTTTATCTACTCCTAAAGTAATAACAAGTGCAATAATTCCCGTCAGCTGCTCTTACTGGCATTGTCTCTCCAAACACAAGGGTATGTGTTCCGGTTACTCAGTTCACTTTAGCATAGGATTGCAGCGCTCTTGATGCCTTGTTGACACCTATGCCTTCTTGATCCAGGGTGATTATTGTGTACTGATGCTTATTTGCTCCGTGTCATGGAAACGTTGGTGCTTTTCTTCAAGTCGACGACCTGACAATGTCTTGCCCCAACTACATGAGGTCAGTACTGCCGGTAAAAACTTCGAATGTTCCTTCAGGAAACATTTAAAGTGGCTGAAAGTTACCATGCTCTTGCGATGATATATTCATGATTTAAGTTCTCCAGACATACTTACAAATTTGCTTTGAGGAGGAAACTTGTCTTGTTTGTAAGGTATTTGTGAGTTAAATTTGTGAATTGGTTGAGTAGATGTACTCTTTACCCTAGTGAGAAAATTTGGACTACAAAAAGACGTGCTTTGGAGCATATAAATGTATGACTGAATTGTTATCACAATCATAGGGAAAGTCTAGTAATTAACACACCCATTTTTACAACCAAACTTGCAACCAATTTCCCACATTACCATATAGGCTCCATTATTTTGATTATTGGAAACATTATCTTATAGAGTGCGTTAAAGGGTAAGAGACAACAGGTGAACAAGAGGGTACCCACAAAATTAAAGGGTAAATTCTATAGAACTGCCATAAGACCAGCGATGCTTTACGGGACAGAATGCTGGCCTATTAAGAAACAGCAGGTGAACAAGATAAGTGTAGCGGAAATGAGAATGTTGAGGTGGATGTGTGGTAAGACTAGACGAGATAGGATTAGAAATGTAACAGTCCGCGAGATGGTAGGTGTAACACCAATAGAGGAGAAGTTGAGGGAAAATAGGCTTAGGTGGTTTGGGCATGTCTATCGGAGACCAGCGGATGCAGTAGTTAAGAGAGCGGATAGGATAGCTTTGAGTAGCAACATTCCGGGGAGGGGAAGACCCAAATTGACTTTAGATGCGGTAGTGCGTAAGGATTTGAGTCTACTAGGGCTAAGTGAGCAAGCAGCACTTGATAGAGCTCAGTGGAGGAAAATGATTCATGTAGCCGACCCCAATTGATTTGGGACATAAGGCTCAGTTTGGTTTGGTTATCTTATAGAGTGCGTTGAAACTTGAAAGTAATAAGATCACTGAAATCCCAGGTTGTAGGATGTAGATAAATGCATTATCAGAACACTTTTGTATTTTGTGTGAGTTCATTTTGATCTTTGCGCCCTTTGTATATAGTCTGATCATATGGGCTCCCTCCACTTTTTGTGATAGTTTTTTTTGTACATCCATCCTATTGTTTGGTTATACCTTCCCCCTTTACCAGTTGATACATTTCACTCAGACCATATTTTTAACCATCCCGTGCGGCCGTGCAACAGCATCTGCTCCCTGACCTATTTCTAGTACCTCAATAATGGGCATACACTACAGGCATTAACCTCGTGCAGAGCACGTGGCTTCATACCAAGTATAAATTGATCTTTAAGAAAATTATTGCAGATATTTATGGTTTCCACTTTCCAGTTGTTTGAGTTTTTTCACCACTGCTTATTTACTTTCACAAAAAAATTCATGTTTCTATTATCGTATCATGTTTCTTTTAGATTGAAACCTGTATATCTGGTTGGAGTGGTAACATCGTTATATTGATTAATGGGAATTTGTTGCTCTTGTAGGAGAAAGGAAGATGGATATGGATAAGACAAGGAAGATGTTTGCAGGTAATATCATTACATTGTTTATTGGGAAAATGGTCTTGAAGACAAGGAAGATGGACGTGGATACTACCAAAGAGGTCTTTGGTGTGTGGCTAATCCCGAGTCCAAAACATTTATTTTCCGAAAGCGAATTTCTAGACGTGTTTGGGAGTTGTACTCTTGACAGTGTGTTGGCAGGCAGCTAGTCATGGACTCATGGGTATCATGCGATCAATGGTGGTCGGAGTCATGCGCTTCATAGGCAGATTCAAGTCATGATGGGAGGAAGGAGGGATTAGCCACCAGCGTGATTCAAAGGATATGGAAATGCTGTAACAAGGCTTGTTTTACGGGCTGTGTGCGTCCTCCCTGTTTGGAATGGCAAGTGGCTGCCCACGAAACTGCGAAACTGGCACGCTAACAATGATTCACCGTCAGAACATCTTAATGTCGGAGTAGCAGCAGTGGGAGGTCAAATTGGGTGGACATGTCTGATGGAAAGCCCAATCAAGCTCAGTTTGATATTTGGGGAACCGGGTTTGATATTTGGGGAACCGGGTTTTATAGTTTGGCAAGAAGCCCCTTAGTTTTGGCTTGCTGATTCTTTGCTGAGAGTCTGAGAGACAGCAGCGCTGATACTTTCTTTATCTATGAAATCTATTTTAAACATGAATTAGAACCTTTGGACAAGAGTTGAGTCTTAGATACAGCGCAATAATTGCTTGCTATTAGGCCCTCAATATCGAAGATTATTGTATTTTTTGACGGTTGAGTCTTAGAACTACATGTTGACCTTCTTATTGTGGGAATTCTACGGGGCCGGAGAACCTATTTTTTGGAAAATAGGTTTCCAAAACCCTCAGTACCCCCCGGTGATTTATTCATGTGATTTGTGATTATTGAGAGAGTCAAGAAAAATTCAGAACCTGACTGGTAATCCGCATGAGAATCCTGGGAAACTTTTTCGATGGAACAAAATTTGTAACAAATCGAAGCTCAAAAAGAATTGCTACTGTAACAATAAATTGCATAACCGTTTACACATACCTCTCACAGGGAATGGTGGGTGTAGAGGGGTCGCACTTTGACTTGCAAAAGGTGTTTCAAAATCAGATCAATCAAATGTTCTGAGAAGAAAAGAAAAAAGGACGACCTGCAAATTTATACTAGGAAGCAAAGTTCACAATACAAAGCCAACCAACAAAATCCAAATGGAAGTTAATGGTGTAGTTCCCAAAAGAGAACCATTCCCCTGAAGTTGCAAGAATTTCTTGCACTTTTTTTGAACTAGTAAAAGGGTACAGTCTGGGTCTTCGGACAAAATATAAGCAGTTCATTTGAAAAATAAAATGAAAAGCATTGAGTTCTATAATCAGGAGTTCGTCAAACGAAAGCGAAATAACCAAATGGAAAGAAAATAAAAACATACATAAGCGTTTTATAATCCGTAGTTCGCCAAACAAAGCGAAATAGCCAAATGGAAAGAAAATAAAAGCATACAAAAGCGTTTTGTAATACATAGCTCGCCAAACAAAAGCGAAATAACCAAATGGAAAGAAAATAAAAGCAAGCATAAGAGTTTTGCAATCCGTAGTCCGCCAAACAAAGCGAAATAACCAATTTCATCATGTAGAATAACAAAACGAACATCACAACTGAGCAAGCACCACCAAACGAATCGAACAATTATCATGAAAATAAGAGCCAGAACCGCAACACTAACACCAAGCACACCTGCAACAATGCCAAAGCACAAGGAAATCAAAAGACTAGAGCTTGACTACACAAGAGGAGAAAAAAGTCATACCATACTAAGCGTTCAAACAGGAAAAAACAGAATTAGAGAGCAAAATCAAAATGGCATTACTGAAAAACAAGATACTCAATATCCCTAGCTGAATAAATATCGATGATTAACCGCGATTGCATTATTTATCAGTCTAGAACACATGAGGCATTACTGTTGTTTTCCATCACGTGTGTGGGCTATTATGGTATCTTATCATGTTCATTTTCTAGACAGTCTGTGTGGATACATCTGAATTTCAAGTGAACAGATTTAATCTTCAACTTTCAGAAATGTGAGTGCTTTAGCTGCAGGTGACTTGCAAAATTAAAGTGGAAAATGCAATGAAAGTAGAAGAGGTATATTTATTCGGATCCTTGGATACCTACTATCCTTAGTCAAGAATTAAAAATATCTCCTATTATACAGATGGGCGGAGGGACCATATGACAAGAGGGGTCACTTGACCAGGTTGACCCCATTGAGTTGTAAAAGTTCCCCATTGAGTTGTAAAAGTTCCTTTCAATACGTATACTTTTTACCCGTGTACAACTTTTTACCTGTAGATATTAGCGAACTCTTCCAAAGATTTGGGTAAAAGTTATAATTTTACCCAATTCCGATTCGTCTCGTTGAGACGAACCTATAATCACCAAAAGTTTGACCCAAGACTGACAAATGCAAAAAAATTTAATAAAGACAAAACTAAAAAATCCTTAAGTCAATGGCATTGCAATGGGGAGAGTTTAAGACTACAATGTTCTCCCTTCATCATTATCTAACAGGACCTAATCGCAATGAAATGTGTGCTTTTCTAAAACATTTGACCCCACTGCGCACATATCTTGGCTCAGCCCCGATTACGCGGCCACTTTAATAGGCACAAGGAGCTCGAACTCAATTGTGAAGAATTAAACTTCTACGTATCAGAAGCCAATTAACACCTAACAGGCTCATACAAGGAGATAGACACGGACACATGACTTGGGATGCAGAAACCATAGAGGACAGAACTACTAAAAATAAATGAATAGCTTAAATGTTTCAAGTTATAAAAAAAAAAATACGTATACTGTACGCACATATACCCAAAGGATTACAAAAGAATTAAGCACAACAATGAAACTAACACTAGGAAAACTAGTCATCGCATTATCCAGGGATTAGGACTCCCTCCTCCCCATGGGACTGAATAGTCCTGAGCATGAGGGATCACAAGTCCTTACAAGAGTCATGCTCAAGCAATAGCTTTTCACTTGGTAGAGGAGTAAGGCTAAGGGTATGTCAGCTTTATTTCAGTAAAATCCTTGAGTTTCTCTCTATTTTCCTTGTGGATTTCAATGTGTGCCTGTGGTTTAGAGTATTTATCTCTCACTTGTTATAAGCCTATCTACTTATCTAGCAACGGGCCTACTTCGCTGCGCCAATGTACCTAATAAGTTGTCAACAAAGAGCACCACACCGCTGCAGTTGCAATCAAAATCTAGATAATTTCAACATGTACAGAAGACTATGAGAGCATAGATCCAGATCATTTCTAAAATTTCAGTCCAACATTGGTCATGTATAGGACAAGACTAGTGTATCAAGTTGAATTGAGAGATGGTACTGTATTGTAATATCACTGAGGACTTAAACAACTCTTTTCTTTTCTTTTTAGTAAAAGAGGACATGCACAGGAAATGGATCCTTCTATTAGCGAAATATAAGTTCATTCATTCAATGAAACTGAAAGCATATATAAGTTCATTACCAAAATATAAGTTTTGTCACGCCTAATGCACCAAACAAAATAGTACCTCCACAAAATGAAGCGAAAAAACAACTGCCATCTTGTAGAATAGCATCACAAACGTCGCAACGAAGCAAGCACCATGAAACAAATCAACCAACTATCATGAGAATGGAAAGGCAGAACCGCAACACCAGCACCCAGCACACCAGCAACAACAAAACACCAAGCACAAGGAAGCCAAAAGACTCAAGCTCCACTACACGTAAAAGGAGAGCAGAACACACGTAAGATAGCTACCAATTCATATCGGCGACCTGTGAAAAAAAGAACCACAAAGAACAGCCAAATAAGGAGAGTGGATGAACCAAAACTACGTTAATGCTTAGAAGATTGTTTGATTAGTAATGGTGATCTCAAAATTATAAGTCTAGTATGCACATAATGCGTTAGTGCTCCTTACTCTTATGGACTATGTTACATGGATCATTTTGGCTAAAGTACCCGTGTTGATGTGTATGACTCCCGTATCCATTTTGATACTCGGATATTCTAATTGCTATGTTATTTTAAGAATATCAAATTAACTAGAAAAGAGATATTTCTCGTCTCACATGAGAAGGAAATAGCAAAAACATATATATTTTTAACCCCTTCTAGTTTAAATATATTTCTAAATATAATTTACAATGCATAATACATAATACATAATCTGAAAAAATTATGCAATCTATACTATAAACAAATGTTCAAGATGTATCTCCGTACCCATATCCTAGTTGGGGACTGATATTCCAGTATCCTAAGATTTAAGTTTAGCAAGGTCCAACGCTTAGACTTGCACCCTCACCCGAGTCCAATGCAACATAGATTATGGAGTATCGGCGAGCACAAAATATTGTATCAACATCTCTATTTTCTTGATGTTAAGGCTCCTCGTGTGGATACATGTGAATTTCGAATGAAGAGGTTAATGTGAGAGCTTTAGCAACAGGCTTGGGAATTAAACGGGAAAGTGGATTGGAAGAAATTAATCACATTAGCACTGTTTGAGAGAGAGAGAGAGAGAGAGAACTTTTCCACGTCTCTCTGCATTCCAAATTGAAAACCCTAAATCTACAAGCACGTGAAATCTTGTCAATATTGGAAAAAGTAATACTACAAAAGAAAGCAGAGAATATACGAATGAATGATTGAGTCTAGTCTGAAATGCTTCGAGTGGCTCATCTAAGAGATTTCAGTTGTAGGTATGTGGGCGATCTTGTGCCAATCCTCTCCTCCTTCACGATATCTGCTGGTGTCAAGTTCGCATTCAGAAATTCTCAAAAACTGGAGCTCGGTGAGGCCTTGCATCCCTTCTGGAAGGGACCAAACCTCGGGACAATTCTCAATTTTGAGTGATTGAAGTGATTGGAGATTTGGGAGTATGCACTCTGATGGTAAAGTAAGTCTTCTACATTCAGAAATTTCCAAATGAGCGAGTGTAGCAGCAGCATCGAGAAGCCCCTTGGGCAAAGTCACCAATTTTGCGAGAAAACAAAATTTCAGTTTCTCAAGGCTTTTAAGCCCCTTTAAATCATTGTTGCCATCCGACCAATTAATACCGGTACAACCAATAATAACCAAACGCTCCAGGGATGCGAGGTAACTCAAGCCAGCTGGCAACGATTCCAACTCAGTACAGCATTCGAGGACCAATTCCCGAAGGCAAGACAGCACTTCTATCCCTTCACCCAAAGACTCCAAATAGTAACAACGGTAAAGGTTCAGTGTCCGGAGAGAAGTTAACCTAAGAAATTCTCTTTCTGACAGACACGTCAATGTCGTTGACAATCTCAAATACCGCAGGTTAATTAATTTACCAAAATCTTCAGGCAATCCGTCGACCGGTGATTCAGAGAGATCCAAGTACTCCAAGTTTAATAGCTTGCAAAAAGATTTTGGGAGAGATTTTGGGAGATGGTCAATACCATATAAACTAAGATACCTTAACAGCTTCAACTTCCCTATCTTTTTCGATTCTAAAAAGAAATATTTATCTCCAAACGTACAACGTTCTAGCACACGTAAGCGTCTAAAACTTGCAATTTTTGGCACCATTCCACCATTTGGGAAGAATATGGTACTCAGCTTCTTTTCTTGACTCAAAGGCTCGCTATATGTAGTCGAATTAAGCGATACATGACGTACTGTAACAGGAATTGCTTTGGTAGTAGCCCCTGTAATAGTCAAGCATTCATTGCCTGCCACATATTGTGCAAGGTCATGAACAAGATCATGCATTTTATAATATGGCTCATCCCAACGGTCGAGTTTTTCCAGAAACGACCTCCTTACCAACTCGAGGATATATCCTTCACCTATATTCTCTAAATCTTTCTCCGTGTCTGAACATTGGAGAAAACCTTGGGCCATCCAAGAATATATTAATCTTTCCCTTCTGATTTCTTCATCTTTCTCAAACAATGAACAATATGCAAAGCAATGTTTTAAAAAGGACGGCATTTGGTCATAACTCGACTTCAATATTGGTAAGATATCATTCTTATTTTGTACAAGAGCCCACATCTCACTGTCCCTCACGGACTTCCAATCACACACATTTCTTTTTGAACGCAGCATTGCTCCCAAGGTCCTCACTGCAAGAGGTACACCTCCACACTTTGTCACTATTTCTCTACCAATGTCAATGAGGTTCTGATGCTTATTTTCCCCTTCTTTGAATGCCCATTTCACCAATATCTCTAAACATTGTTGGTCTGAAAGACCTCCAAGTTCATATGATATGATGGTGCCGGTTTTCACACTTGAAGCAACCTCTTTATTGCGTGTGGTTACAACAATTCTGCTTCCTCTTGCTCCTATTATCAACAAATCCTCCAATTTTTTCCACTCTACAATATCCTCATTCCAGACATCGTCCAGAAAAAGGAGAAACTTATCGCCACTTAACATATTACTAACTTTGATTTGCAACTGCTGAAGTCCTACGCTATCATAACGATTGTCCCCACCGTACCCACCAGCTAGCAAAATCTTTATTAAAATTCTTTCGATGTTAAAATCATCAGAAATACATACCCAAAATACTCTTTTTGCAAAATGATTCTGAATCGTAGGGTCATTATATACCAATTGCGCAAGTGTGGTCTTCCCTAGACCTCCCATTCCCACTATGGGAATGATGGGAACTTTCTCCTCGTAACCTGAGGACAATAACAAGCTCTTTATTTTTTCTTTGTCAATTTCTCTTCCGATAATTGTTTGAGTATTCACAAAGAAGGAGGTTTCTTCCCTTTTAAGGGTCTCAGTTGCCCTTCCTACTTGTTTCACAACAAATTTAAACATATTCATCTCCAAAACAATCTCATCTAACCTCTTCTCAATATTTTTTACCTTACGAGCCACGACATATCGAAATGCAAGTGAATTTGAGCTTGTAAAGAAGTCGTATACCTTTATGACCAAGCCATTTTCCACTTGCCTTCTCTTAGTTTCAGTTGCAACTTCATCCAACAAGTCATCAGCATCGTAAAGTATGAGTGTGAGCCTCTGTAGCCATTTTTCCACAGCACGGTTGCTTATTTGCTGCTCTTGTGCATCTACAAGAATATCTCTTATGATGGAGACATGGTTTTTCATCTTTTCCAGCTCGTTTTTGACACCCCATGCTAATCCAATTTGTTGAATTGCGTAGGACCCCAACATCCAAAAAAGTTTGTCTGCAATTCTTTCTGCCATATTTTTCCTGGCTATGTGAGAGATAACTTGCCAGAGACAATTGAGGAGGATTAGATCATGAGAGATTCAGATCTTTTGTTGCTTTATCTATGGTAGGTGGAAATAGTAAGCTTAGAATAATTTCCTTAGGCCGAGGACTACTAATAGTAGTTGTTGTCGTCTTTCATGTGAAAAGAAAAAAGGCCACCCAGTTATAAAAATAATAATAATACTAACAAATAATAAGGCGTGGGAGACGAAAGAAAAAGGAGTCAACAAAGGCAAGACACGGCCATATGTGGACAATTGACCCCCAAAAAAACGGGGTAAAAATTTGTTCACCCTCACCAAAAAAGGGTGAACAAAACCCTCACCCTGATTGGTTAAAATGGTGTGGGGTCCACGGAATCAATATATTTTTTGGTAAGCATGACATCACTTTGTGGTGGGATCCACATCATTTTTTATGGACCCCACAATATTTCAACCAATCAGGATGAGGATTTTCTTCACCCTCTTTTGGTGAGGGTGAACAAATTTTTTTTCGTGGACAAGTGTGAACAGAAAAGGAAAAAGGATCTCGGCATTTCAAGAGTTTTCTTGTTTGTTGTGTAGTGCCAATATATATTCTTCTCTCTCCGTTTTATTTTAAATGTGTTGCTTCGTAAATTTAACTTAATAAAGATACATTATCATTATATATTTCACATCAATTTTTATTTTCACTTTACACATTTCACATCAACTTTTACCTCAATTTTTATCCATTAAATTTTAAAAGGACAAAATAATAATCGTATTTGCGAATTTTTTTTGAATAAAGACAAAACGAATAAATCAAAAAACAGGTTTAAGTTTTTTTGCCAAAGGAGGCCTAAGGAACAATCCAAAATGGAATACTCTCTACTCTAAAAAAGGGACGGAGAGAGTAAGGGGTTTGTGCAAAAAAATTGAGAGAGTGAATATCAGGAGAGAAAGAGAGAGGTGTGTCTATTGTACGAAAGCGTTATTAGACACAGAAAACAGAAGCGATTTATGCTATATAATTGAACAAACCACAGAGAAAGAGAGAGAGAGAGAGAGAGAGAGCGCAATCACAAAGAACACAAAAATTTTATGTGGTTTGGCAATGAATACCTACTCCATAGGCAGTCAAATGATTGAGGGTTTCACTAATCAAAATAGAACCAGATGCCTGACGGCTACAGATGAGCTCTCAGAGTTTCTCTCTTTGCCTTTCGCAGAAAATCAGATGTGAAAACAATACAATGATAGAAATCCCTAAAAATGTATTAATATGGATGTTGTACGTTGCCATTCTCTAGAACAAACCCCCGCTGGTCTGGATCAGAGAAGCCTTGGTCCGGACCAAAGATGCAAAATGTGTAAATCGAGCCAAAAAACCAACAGTGCCATGTGGGTGAGAGGATAGTCCTTTCGGAGGTTGTTGGGTAAACCGGTCATGAGATGAGAAGGGAGTAGATGTAAAGAAAATATAGACATACGGGGGTGAGTGAAAAATATTGTAAATGATTTTTTTGCATTTTCCAATTGAAACATGTTTTTTTATAACGGGATGTCAAAGCCTGCTATTCTGGAAACAACTCTGAATTTTTATTAAAACTAGAATAACATGAAGAAAAAAGTTATCAACGGTACAAATTACAACAGAATAAAGATTAGTTATACTTCACAAATCCGAGATAAGCTTTGTGGGGGTCCCAAATTACCCTTGCATTTGACGGAGAAGACGAACGGAGTTACACCCAGGGACCATTTAAATACACATTGTGAACATTGAAGACTCGATAGACATGATTTGAATATTGGGGACCAAAGTGACACTTCGCGAATACTTTGGAGACCATCCGTACAATTAAGCTAGAAAAGAAGACGTAGATATTTTCTTTTAACTTGCTAAACTTCACTTTACCCCGCCAACTATTACTTCTTTTAGCCTTAAGCCCATATCTAATAATCGATTTAAAATGCGAATCAAATACTAAATATCCGGGACGGGCATTACAAATTGGGTAACTGCCAATCATAATATAAGGATTTTGTGCAGACCTCATGGATCGGGGTCGAATCTCGACGATCCGAACCGCTCAATGTGTTTAAAACATATTTTTAAGGGCCTACGCGAGGAGTCGCAAAAAAAAAATACCCGGAATGGCTTGATCTGAGCAGTTTTTGATAAATTGTATATGTACGGTTATTATGAAAACTTGCTCGAATGAAGCCCTTCCAGATATTTTTTGTTTTTGGTGATTCCTAGCGTTGGCCTTGGAAAACACGTTTTAAACACATTAAGCGGTTTGGATCGCCGAAATTTGGTTCGAAAAATTGAAAATAGGGGTGGTCAGCACGGAAGGATCCGTAAGGGAGTCATTAGTAGATCATGACTATATATATATAGTCTACTTCCCATCCAAACCACTAAAATCCGGAGCTCGTCCGGCCCTCATGATTCCGGACCAAATCTGAACGATCCAAACCGTTAGATGTGTTTAAAACGTGTTTTAAAGGTTCAACGCGAGGAATCGTAAAAAAAAAATACCCGGAAGGAGTTGATAGGAGCAGTTTTTGATAAAAACGCTATAGTCAAAACATGCTCCGATCAACCCCTTCCGGGTAATTGTTTTTGACGATTCCTCGCGATGGACCTTAAAAACACGTTTTAAACACATCTAACGGTTCGGATCGTCGAGATTTGGTCCGGAAAGTGACCAAAAAGCAGTGGTCCGGATTGGAAGGATGGTGTATATCTATATAATAAAGGAGCTCAGTTTTTGAATTCCCTATATTTTAGACCCTTAGATCTTAATTCAAGGGCTCAGATTGCAAGGGAAGTACTTAAAGGCTGAGATTTGGCCTTAGGTGTATACTCAATAACCACCGTCGGATGGTTTTCCATTTAACTGCCCAAAACCACCCCACCTCTCCAAAGTCCAACCCACGTTCCCCACTTCTCCCTTCCTCACGCTCTCATCAAACTCGATAGAACGATTATAACATCTCTCTTCTCTCTCCCTTCCCTTCCGTCTACCCATGCACATTGGCTGTTTCAACCAAACACGGTTGAAGTCCGATGATGACCCAAAGCTATGCTGCTCTATGGTATTATCATTTCGCTTTCTTCAATTTTAAATGGGATTCAATTTTACTGTTAGTTGCACTTTCAATTTACTGCTTTGGTATTGTTCCTTGATCGCAAATGGCGACAAAGATCTTAACACATTAGAGAATTGGGTAATGGTTGAATTCTTGAATGAGTATACGGCCAAATTCTCGAAATTCTGAAAGTCGGTCAGAATTTTTGCCTCCTGAAGTAAAAATTAATTTCTCTCATTATATGTTCTGTTTCATCTTCATTTGCTCTGAAAAACTGTTAATCTGTGGAATTGCCTTATACGTGTTTGACGAAATGCTTCAGTGAGTATGAGATTGCTTGGGTTGTGATTTGAACGGTTTATGATGAATGTTCTCCTCCCTCCTCCCCCTAATCCTCCTCTGCTCACCATACACCTGCCCATAATGGTAGTTGACTCTTTTAAAACTCAAGTTATACTCATGTCTATTTTTGTGCAGTTGGAACCCATGAATATATTGAAATTGTTTCTTGGGCTAACCCATTAAGTTTTTGGTGTTTAGATTGATTACATGTTCCATGTTTATTTTGGTAATGGTTGAACAACCTAAAAAGCTTTGGGCTAGGAGTGGGAAAGATGGGGCAAGTCTCTTCTTTTTGCTAGCAAATGAGTTTCACTCACAACATGGTAGACAACCAAAATTACAATGTATATCTGAATTTCACTCATAATATGGTTCTGCTTATAAAAATTTGAATATGGTTGAAGATTCTTTACCCTTTTGAAACATTTGATGTTAGGTCTAATTAATGGCTATCATGGATTTTCAGGACTGTCAACAAAGGCTGAGATTGAGTATAACCTATATAAATGGTCAAGATTTACCCCTTCAGGCTTCAGCATTTCCCACCTAAAGGCCATTGGCAAAACCAGCTGCTTAACTGCAAGGTAATGCACCCCAAGGGCAGAGAGCATGGGAAGGCCCAATGTTCCCAAGGTCTCTCCCCCCCCCCCCCCCCCCCCACCCCA
>JAXBDA010002945.1:0-38305 GCA_036023075.1 Gaultheria prostrata | reverse complement strand
CACATTACTTGCATGAGCAAATGGATTGAGTTAGAGAAAAGATTGGGAAAGCATCAAACAATAGATAAAAGTATACAACAACAAGTTAACAAAGAAAGAGAACATTGGAGACGGGTTTTATTGATGAATCATATCTCAAACACTCCCAAACTTCACTTAATTTTAATTTACCTCCCAAACTATAGTTCCGTTATTCAATCGAACCCCCGCCGTCCAAATCCGTTAAATGCCAAACGGAAAGCAGTGACATGGACCTCTTTAGCCGTTAACAGAAAAAAGAAACCCAGATCAGGTGACGGTGGAATTCAATTCATCCCAACCCACCAAAACCCTCTCTCTCTCTCTCTCTTTCTCTCTCTCTCTCTCTCTCTCTCTCTCTCTCTCTCTCTCTCATTTTCAGCAACCAATGGCAACAGGAACAAAGCAAACGGCAAGAAAATCCATCGGACGCAAGTCGCCAAGGAAGCAACTAGCCATCAAAGCTACCCGCAAGTCTGCATCGGCAACCGGCGGAGTGTAGAAGCCGCACAGGTTTCGTCCCGGGGACGGTGGTGCTGAGAGAAATCAGGAAGTACCAGAAGAGCACAGAGCTTCTAATCTGAAAGCTGTCGTTGAGAGAGATAGCTGGACTTCAAGATCGATCTTAGGTTTCGGAGCTCTGATGTGGCCGCGTTAGAGGAGGCATATTTTAGTTGGGCTGTCTCAACAATTTTCGTTTGGCATTTAACGAATTTGGACGGCGGGGGTTCGATTAAATAACGGAGCTATAGTTTGGGAGGTAAATTGAAATTAAGTGAAGTTTGGGAGTGTTTGAGACGTTGAGATCAAAATTTGGGATTTTTTTTTTTGAATTTTTCCTATTAAATAACTGACACGTATTATGTTCGTACTGAATGGACGGTGGTTAAGATGTTCCCTCCTCGTAGGACGTAGCATGCACATGTAAGTCAATCTGATTATTTTAAGATCTAAAACACAAAATTAAATATTGAGTCATATTTGATCAAAGCATTGTTCTCTGGCCAACGAACTAAAAATCACCATGTTTGTGATGGTTTGGGAAACTGGGCCTATTTTGAAAGATTTTATTTCACCATGTTTGTGATGGTCTGTTCCACGTTATGACAGGAACTAAAATCATGGAGGGAGTAAACGAGAGCAAAATTGAGAATAATCGAAGGGCCAAAAGTTGATGTTGGTCCTCCAGTTAAGGGAGATATGAAACCCGGTGAAGGTAACATCACACTAATCGAAACCAATCCTATTCCATTTGTGTAATTGATATTTCTGAATTGTGATGATCAAAGCAAGAAATCATATTTGAATTTTGATGACATAGGCTTTCCTGTCATGGCTCGTTTTTTTTTCCCCATTTTTTGGTCAAATCAATGTGGTTTCGTACAGCTACATGATATATTTTGGATGATTATGAATTTTTTCCCTTGTTTTAGGTGACATAAGCTGTACCATTTTGTTTTCCAATTTTGTATAAAGCGAAAAAACATGGGTTATTGATTTGCCACTACTATGGATTGTTCATTGATTGACATTTGGACCAACATGGATTATCGAGTTGCCAAAATCAACCCGACGGGTGCTTACATGGTAAAAAGAGCCGTCGGATGATTTTCAAGTGATACGAATTCCTACATTATCTTAATGGCATGCTCTGTTCCCTTAAGTTTTATTTTTTGTTATGGCACCACACCAAGCAAAATCAAACCAAAACCTTAATTCCCAAATCATTAAAAAAGGGCGGGCCGTAAACATTGTAAACTAATATACCATGCAAACAGTGTACCATGTTTACCAATTACACCTTGTCATT
This sequence comes from Gaultheria prostrata, assembly GCA_036023075.1. NCBI lineage: Eukaryota > Viridiplantae > Streptophyta > Magnoliopsida > Ericales > Ericaceae > Gaultheria > Gaultheria prostrata. Next base: position 36,477 of record JAXBDA010002945.1, on the reverse strand, counting down.
ATAAAATACGATATATTAGTCAAATATGGTAAAACAATAAACCTCCTTTATTCGTCTCGACGATTCGTAGATAATTTTTCCATCTTTTATTAAAACATTGTGGCAGGACCTAAGCGTGAATACCCCTATATGGATTCAACCGATTGTGTTCAACTAACATATCAATTACTTTTATGGTTTACCATCATCTTTTATTATGATAGTTGGCTGCCTGATATCGAATCTTAGGATAAATTTGACGAAAATATGCTTCCACGGGACTCCGCCATGAAACATGACTGTTTGCATTCGTCGTTATATTTTTATATAGATTTTAGGGACATTCTGTTCTAGTAGATGGTGTAATCTATTTCCGTGTTTTGTTCCTTGAATTTTGGATTGTGAAAGGTAGTACGTCTTCGAAGGTGAAAAGGCGAACTAGGGTGGAAAGACCGTCTTCATTGCCTCCAACAACCCAAGGTTCTGATTGGAAACAAAAGTGATCCTCCTTTGATGATCGAGGATGGACTTCAACTGTTGTAGGAACCAGAGCCAATTATCACGATTCTCCGAATCAACGACAGCAAAACACAATGGGAAGATCTCTGAATAAAAAAAAGGTTATGTGAATACAAGCTACATACCACAGTCCCATATAAATGTTACTAAGAATCATGGAAAAATAAAAAACCATTGTGTTGAAGTGAATCAATTAATAATAAAATGTTAAAGTGAGATTGATTCTTTTTTTGAAAGACAATGGATCGTGGTTACTTTACATACAACCTCTAAAGTATCAAAATAACCAATTTGGGAGGTTCACAAACCATGATTACAGCACGACATTACCCTTACAAAATATGATGGATTATCAAACCATATTCACCAATAAAGATCAATCCATTTTATTCAAACATAGAACACATAAAAATACTTTCACAAATAATACCTTCGTTACCGGTTTTCCCAGTTGCGACAAGCAAATGACCATTCTGCCCCCCTTTCAAAATTGTACCATCAAGAAATAGAATGGGGCGACAGTGATTGAACCTATCGATGCATGCACCGAAAGCAATGAACAACCTTTTGAAGCGTTTAGTTTCCTCATCAACCTCCAACATAATGTGACTACCGGGATTTGTTTCTTGGGCCGCACGGACATACCACTTCAAATAGAAAACGAATTCTGATAATCCCCAAAGACTTCCCTCATCGCCTTCTCCACCGCCCAGCATGCTTGGTGATATGAAATATCTAGCCCATACTCCAATTTCATTTCCGTAATTATATCAAAATGTGACTTCTTGGATTTGGCCCGGACATCCTCTACAATCAGACTTCCTATTAACTCTGACGTGGCACGTGGATTTCTTAGTTGCCCTCAAAGTAGCTCCGCATTTGTGCTCATTGACTAATTTTCGTATGAAGAAAAAACCATTAGCTTTAAAAACTCTTTCGTGGACTTCCCACATGCATTTCTTCTCCCAGTTCCGATGTTTACAATGCGCCATTACACGCTCCTTTTCATTCTTCACGAGGACATATTCAATTCCCCGTTCGATGCAATACTTGCGCAGAACCTCCCGAAATTCTAGCACCTCACCTACAAACCTCTGTCCAACATTTTTAATTCCAAATGCCCAATCAGCCGACTCGAGAACCCTTTTTGGTGAGTTACAAATGATGGAGTTACCATGTCACTGTCATCCACATTCATACTCCCTTTGTTAGATTGTGACATCTGATCGCTTGATCGACCGGGAATGGAATTTCGTTTCAGCCATAGTAAAGTCCAGTGACCCATCTTCGACCACGACTTCGATATCGTTTATTGCCCCAGCCTGTGCAAGCTCGATCAAAGTCGCCAAATCGACATCATTCTCCATTACTATAGATTCGTTGTCAATAAGTGAGTAACTCATAATGAGTGTTTCAGGATACAAATCATCCCACCGCTTACAAATCTTTTCCATGACAACTCCGAAATCCAATCCGCTTTTAATAACTACAATCTTCTTCCCATATTTGCAAATCAGAATCAATGCATCCTTTATCGTATAAGAAAAACCTGCAAAAAACATAGAGATGGCAACGGAACATTAGGTTTACAAATGTGGATAAACGGTACAGGTTCACAGACAAAACATTGCGAATTGGGTTACCATACTGTGCAAAAATGTCCCCTGTGCGAAAAACTTTGTAGTTAAAACGAAAACTATGTAGAAGAATAATATGGTATCCTAGGAAACCAAGTACGATGTATGATTGTAAACTATGATTGTTGCACCAAAATGAACACAAAAAATGGTGATGTAGAATACCTTTTCGAAACCCACGAAGTTGCTTGATGAATTGTTTGATTCCAACTTTCTGATACGCACGAATTGGCTGATGAATTGATTGATTCGAAGAGATTGATCGAAATGGTCTTGATGTTTGAGGGTTCTGTACTTGCTTAGGACTAAAGTTTTTGAAATTCAAATACAGCTTAAACTAAGGAAATGAATCAACTAGAATGGAAACAATTACGGAAAATAAAACTGACTTGGATCAGCTAGTTTCAAATTCACGGAATTGGTGGAATTTAAAGACTTGAAAATCTAGACAGATATTATGGTCCTGTAATTACTATTAGAATATATTATTATTAATACATAATATATACTCCTAAAATACTTAATAGGGCACAATGGTCCACTTATCCATTTACAGGATGGGATCATAACTATTCAAAAACCATAGGGTGGAATCATAAGGGTAATTTTGAAACAGGATGGGGAATTAAAAATTCTCAATTTATTATAGATTGAAAGATATTAATAATCTAAAAATTACATTGGAGACCGAACAGGATAATAAAAGTGGGCCAGGAGGGGATAATTTTTTAGAACAATGAATCCACGTCCAAACCATTGAATGTTTGTATGAACTATCAAAATTTTAGATCATCTGATCGAGTTCAAATCAAATACGAGGATCCAATTCATTTGAGAAATAGGAAGAAATACCATGAGATAAACAAGCATACATCAAGTCTCAACACAATATAAACAACATCACCGGTGTCCGGGTGTGGAACAAAAGAGACTAGGCATGTTTAGCAAGTAAATGTGCCGCTGGACATGCTGACGCGCAACTTTCGAAACTCTACAAAAAGACAGCTTCGCAATCTCCGCTGCCAGGTTGCATAGCGAAAATATGTCATGTTGATGACACTCAGCCCTCCCTGCTATATGCATAATTGCATTGAAACAATCAGAAAATATATAAACCGCATTATAGTTATGATTTAAAGCCCATTTAAACTCTTGAAAATAGAACTAATTGGATTGTTGTTTAGGGTCGCAAGGCCACGGTGTGGTCGAAATTTTATTTTTTTTAATTGCGAAAAAAAGAAACCGTAAATACTACTCCCTCTGTCCCAATTTGTTTGCTCACTACGAATATCCGTGTCATTTTTAAACATTTATAACTTTTTATTTGTAGTGTTAAGTTTTTTAAAATTTTGTCTTATAGAACTAATTGAGATCAATCAAATAAGATCCATATTACATATGAAATTATAAATTAAATAACTGACACGTATTATGTTCGTACTGAATGGACAGTGGGTTCCTCCTCCTAGGATCTACTAGGAAAATCCGAAATTTAATTTGATGCTGATATTTGATCAAAGCATTATACTCCCTCCGTCCCATTTTGTTTGTCAATTTTTGATAATCGTGTCAGTTTTCAATTGCTTATATCTTTTAATATTGATTTCCAAATATATATAATATGAATCTTGTTTGATAATACACGATTAATTCTATTATACAAAGTTTTTAAAACGGTGAAAAACATTATAGAGTGAAAGATATAAGCAATTTAAAGTGTAATAGAAAATGAAATACTTCAATTGGCAAACAAATTGGGACGGAGAGAGTAATAAATTATTCTCTGGCCAACGAACTAATTGATGCGTTTATAAATATAAGTGAACAGTAACTTGTCAAAGGTGATGAGACACTATTCATATGTTAAAGAATATTTTAGGGTTGTTTGTCGGTGATGTTTTGTTAGTAGACAAGTGTCAAGTATTCCCTCAAATTAGTTCACCCTCACAAGGTGAGGATCAACAAACTCTCACATTGATTGGTTGAAATGATGTGGGGTTTTACAAAATCAATACATTTTTTTGTAAACATGACATCACTTTTTTGTGGGATCCACACTATTTGTGGTGGATCCCATGTCATTTCAATCAATCAGAGTGAGTTTTGTTCACCTTTATTAGGTGAGGGTGAACAAATTTGGACTCATAAATGTACCACTCTCCATTGCCATAGAATTCTCTGATTTTACCTGAGATAAATTTTTAAAAAATGAATACTCCATAAAATTGCAATAGTCTGGAAGAAGACAAGATGGGATGATGTTGAAGTACCGTTTTAAAATGGTACAGTATCCATTTAAAAAATGATACTCCTATTGGTTTTTGCAGTCCAAAAAAGAGCTACCATCGATCTGTACCCAAAAAATGGAGTGCGAAAATAGCATATAGGGGTTGAGTAATCATAGATGTTTGATCTAATTATCCAACTTTTCCTTCAAAATCTGAATCATGAATTCTGAATGGAAATTATGACAATTAGATCAGACATCTAGACATCTAGCCTAGTTTCCCACTTGATTTTATTAGATTTTATCAAATTTTAATAAAATCAACATGAGATTTTATTAAGTGAAAAAGAAAATTTGATAAAATCTGAAATTTTTGTACTAAAAAATATGAGATTTTATCAACTTTTTTCCTCACTGGATAAAATTAACCCTTAATTTTATCAAATTTTGATAAAATCAAGATTTTATCAAGTGGGAAACTCATCTAATAAGCTAATTGAGTTGATTTTATTTTTTTATTTATTTTTTTTTCGATAAGTGTAATTGAGTTGATTTATTTCAATGCAATTCAAAAAACTATTTTCAAATTAATTAATGATACAGATTTTTTTTTGTGGTACCGGTAAATGGGCCCCACAAGGCCATCGTTGGAAGGTAGATGCCGCATATTGGTGCTCCTTCTCTACGGTTGTGTTTGGTTTGAATTTTGAATTTTGGTTTTTGTAATGATTAGAGGGAGGAATAGAAATAATAATTAAAAAATAGAAATTAATGATTAGAGAGAGATAGAGAGAAAAATAAAATTAATATTTAAAAATAGAGATAATAATTGAGAAAACCGGGTCTTGAAACCAAAAACGAACAAGGCGTACGATTTCAGCTGAGGGGAGGCGAAAAGTCATTTTTTTGCTGATATATATATATAATTTGAGAAGGGAACAGAAAAATCCATAAAAGAAAGCTTTAGGATACAATCTTCAAAATACAATTTCTTCACAATAAGTTCTTCAATCACTCAAAAATCACATTATGTCGACGCTATTCAATTATTCATGCAAGGGAACAAATAATGAGAATACATAATGTTAAAAGAAAATCCATGAACAAGGCCTGTAAAACAATCTTCAAAAGACACTTTTCCATGAAAATGGAGATATATTTCAGACTTAAAAAATGCGTCTGATTACATAATCAAAGGGTTCGAATTCGACCCGAAGCTAATACACATTTTATATACACTTCCAACATCCTATAAATCTTCTAGACTTCAGTCACAGAGGAACAAAAAAAACCCTCAATTAATGATATAACACCCCAACTACCAGCACTGGTCCGTCTCCCACGTGCGCGGCGTGCGGCCGGAAAATCCCGTCGACATGGAAAACGATGGCCGCCGTAAGATTTTCCGATCGTAGTCGGCGCGTTTTTCGGGATCGGACAGGGTGGAATACGCGGCGTGGATCCGTATGAACTCCTCTGAGGACGCGTCCTTTCCGCCGTTGGATCTGACGTCCGGATGCGATATCCTAGCCAATCTACGGTACGCGGTCTTGATCTCGTGACACGTGGCGCCGGTGCGGACCCCGAGGACATCGTAGAGCGACGCGGGTGTGGAAATGCGGGGCGTGGGCGTTGTCGTTGTTGTTGTTGTTGTTCTCTCGGCGGTGGCGTACGCGGCCGAGATGCGGCGTGGCGGGCGGAAAGCGACGGATGTGGGCGGCGGGGGAGTGGCATTGAGGGGGAATTTGGTGGAGAGGAAAGGAGATGAGAGAGAAATGGATGATGAATACATGACTGGTTTTGTATTTGTTAAGGTCAGGATTTCGATGTTTTGACTTCTGAGGTTTGAGGATAAGGTGAAGAATAAGTTGTGAATGGGCAGATATTTATAGGGAGATCATGAGGACGTTACTGTTAGTTTAACCATGGTTAGGGTGTGGTATAGCCTTATCCTTTTCAATTTTGGATCTGGCATTGTGGTGAGTCAGCATAATGTGCTCAAGAAAAAGAATTGGGTTAATAATCTGCTTCCCCCTCGAACAATTTTATTTTTAGTTATTTCCCCCTCCAACTACCGAATGACTTTATTTCACCCTTTAACTATTCAATTTTTATCAGTTAATCCAATCAGTCAATTTTCATCCAATTAATGTTTTTTCACCATCGCGTGACGTTTTTTCACCATCTGCACTGGTTTAGGAGTACTGAATAATCACGTAAGCATATTGTGTTTAGAAAAATTATTTCAATTGTCTTTGGTTATGTTTTGGTGCTTTCGATCCTTTTGTAAGATAGGCCCAGTTAGGGCTACAAACGAATCGAGCTGTTCGTGAACTATTCGAGGCTCGATTCGGTAAGAGCTTGTTCGAGTTCGACTCGTCTACCCAATGTTAGGCTCGATCCATAAACGAGCCGAACTTGAATTCGACGATATTCGGCTCGGGTGGGCTCGTGAACCTAGAGTATATATATATATATTTCGTACGAGTTTCACATATAACCTTGAACATGTAAGAACTTTTACATGTTCATAAAGAAAATTTTATATATAAACTTTTAAAAGTACTATGAACTTAAAATTTTAATATGTTTGTATAATTTTTTATATGTACGAGCTTATTTAAATACAAAATAAAAAATTTATCTACAGTTTTAGACCTGTATGAGAACATAAATATATTGTATTTTTGACTCGTTAAGGCTCGTGAACATGTTCGAGTTTCTAGTCAAACCTAGGCAAGCTCGGCTCGTCAAATTTTGAATGAGCTGGAGCTCGGCTCGAGTTCGTTTAAAAACTTAACGAACGAACCTGAACATTCTAAAGTTCGGCTCGATTCGATTCGTTTGCAGTCCTAGACCCAGTTAGTTTAGATTTCGGTCACCCATCTTGAATATCAATAATTACTGGTAATTTTATCCACAAGCAAGTGTCCATATTAGCTTCCGCGAACTTTGAGAACTCACGGGGTACTAATCTTGTTGCTCACTTGCGGGACCCATTTAAAGTAAGAGCAAAGATCTATATGGATTAGCTCAAATTGAATTGACAACAAGATAAATTCGAAAGCCAATTTTTTAGTTAGTGGTGTGTCAAAATTAAAAATTAGATACATACATATGCAAATTATATTTTAGATACATACATGTGCCATTCCTTTATAAAATGTTTACAGCAGAACAAATTGGATTGTTGTTATTTACCCCCCCCCCCCCCCCCCCCAAAAAAAAAAAAAAGGATTGTTTTTTTTTTAATTGCTCTTAAAATACCGTAAATTCTCTTTGGAGTACATTGTGGAGCTTAATGCTAGCATGTGATAAAGAAAACGGAAAACCTATGGGTACACCATTTTGGTGTACATCAAATGTACATCACTTTTGTGGGATTCAAAACCACAGAAATGATCGGAGCCGCTCAATATTCTTAAAATATCTTTTTTAAGGGCCTCTGTAAAAAATTAGCTCATTTTAACACCGGTAATGACTCGATCGATTCTATGCCCAATTTACTGACAGGAAATTGGGTAAATCATCAATCGAAACCTTACCGATCTTAGAATGAGCTAATTTTTTACAGAGGTTCTTAAAAAAATATTTTAAAAATATAGAACATCTCCAATAATTTGTATGAGACCTATTTTGGATCCCATAAAAACGATGTACATTTGGTATACACCAAAAATGGTGTACCCCTAGCATGACTAGATAATGAATCAGCGTGGTACTGGTAGCTTATCCATTTTGGATCGACCTAGCATTATGCTGACTCACCATACCGTGGCGTCGCGTTGGGGAACAAAAGAATTATGAGTTGTTCTGCAATGGATTTTATGAAGATTTGATAAAATCATACCCTTGATTTTATCTATTCTGCAAAAGATTCCATAAAATATCCCATTTTTGCCCATTTTTGAATGTAAAAATGGGAGATTTTATGAAATCTTTTGCAGAATGGATAAAATAAAGGGTATAATTTTATCAAATCTTCATAAAATTCATTGGAGAACAACCCCTTACTGAATAACGGAGATTCCATGTGGCTTGTGTTGTGGCCCACATAAGATGGCATTAAATGGAGGTCAGAATTGACAATTAAGTAACTGACACGTGTTGTGTTCCTACTGAATGGACGGTGGTTAAGATGTTTCCTCCTCCTCGGACGTAGCATGTTCCATGTAAAGTCAACCTGATTATTTTAAGATCTCATTGGAAAACTCGCAATTTAATTTGATGATATTGTTTGGTTCTTGCTAACGGGCGTAACAGCTCACCATTGCGCCCGTTAAGTGTATAAAAAAATATAATTATTGAATTTCATTTGTACTATAAAGTATGTTTTAAAGTATAAATGAGACCCACAAGTATACCTTTGTGTACCCTTAACAGGCGCAACATTGCGTCCGCAGAGCCGGCTTAAAAGGGAGGCGGGGAAGCACGGGTTTCGGGCCTCAAAAAAATATTAAATCGAGGGCCTCCAAATTTTCAGTACCCCTATATAAATATTTACATCTCTATATTATGCCTAAATATTTTTATACTTTAAGACTCTACAAAAAAATAGGCCCAATTGAAATTTAGAGGCCCAAAAAGATTCAATAACAAAAATTTAGAGGCTTAAGTGATGGATTTTGAGATATTGTAATGGTTGCACTTTTTGGGGATAACCTTATGTATACTTTGGTAATGGAAAAGTTTTAATGGTGTTTTTTGTACGAAACTCTTTGTCTATAAACATTTGTATGAAATATATAGGGAGACCTCGTTTAAGGGGTTCGCTTCCGACCTCCAAAACTTATAAACCGGCCCTGTGCATCCGTTAACATTTCCCTTTAAACAAAGCATTATAAAATGTTTTCTGGCCAACGAATAAATTGATACATTGAACCGACACACTTTACCACTTGTACTGTATTTTATTGCATAGATTATTCGTTCTTAGATCCGCTTTTCCTTATTTGTCTAGCAGCATCCAGACCAAAGCTCTCAAAACTAGACTTTGAGTTCTTGTCAAAGTCGTGAGCTAAACTCCAAAACTCGCCACAGTCTTGCTTACATTTGAAAAATGTAGTCTCACTCGTTGATTCATATGTTATAGAAGATTTAATCCGGTAGGAAAATGCTAACTTGTAAAAAGTATATTGATATCCATAAAAGTATACTGATATTCGTGAAAAATGTATTGATACTCAAAAAATTGTTTTTCATTACATGCATATTATAGTCTGCCTAAGGCGGAGGTTTGTAAGACTCATACCGGTATGCCACTCTCCTTAGCATTAGTATTCTCTCATATGATGAATTTTCATACAATGTTATGATCTTTGGTGTAATTTTACCTGAAACAAAAACATGATACATCATAAAATTACATTCGTCTAAATAACATGATGCGATGATATTGAAGTACTGTTTTTGAAAAATATGACCTTAATATATCCATTTAAAAATGAAATTGGTTTTCACACACCAAGAGTTACCATATGCACTCCAAAAGTCGAGCGTGAAAATCAATGGTATATAGGGAATGATTATCATACTTCACTTTTGAAGTGTAGATAGTAAATTTTGGAGTACGAAAATCACCATCCTTTAAAAATATGATCGTTGTCATTAGAATCTGTCTGTTCAAATACTATGATTTTAAAAGAACATAACGTACATATATATGGAAGATAATACAAAAGAGTGAAAAGTAAAATATTAAATAAAGAAGTATTTAACCGGAAAAAAAAAAAGACTAAAAAGTATTATCGACAATAGAGTTATATAGAGAGTTTGGTGTGGTATGAGTTTAAAAGTTGACTAGTTAAAGTAGCAAAATGACCTTTTAGGTAACTTGTTAAATGAATTTTGTTGAGGCTAGAGCGAATACTATAAATAGTATTATACAACAATGCTACTAATTAAAAGTCCGTGAAAAAATAGGGAGAGTTAAATAGCCATCTTCTTCGGGGAACTTGTTTATATCCGGCCCCATCCTAGTTATTTACAATTCTCTCTAAAAAAACATAGTACAAAACAAACAAACAAACAAACAAGGCAAGTAAGTAAGAGGAGATCAAACTCAATATTCAATAATAATACAAATGGAGGAGGGGGAGAGAGTGGCAAACATAGGCTTTGTTTCAATTCTTAACTTAAACTCACAACAAACTAATTGCGTTTTACGAGACGGGTCATTCTCTCATAATACATCGATTTAAAAACTAACTTAAGCCAATTCCTGAAGTAAGAGATTGGTGCAGTGATAGTATTATTGTGTGGATTCATGTCATTCAAAATTTTGTCTCGATTTTAATTGGATCCTTTACTAGTAGAAGGTGGTGTTAGGCTTCCAATTATTTCAATTAGTCGGTTACTAGAATAAATATTTCTTCAAATACTGTTTTTATTATTTAGTTTTAGGTAACCGCTCAAATGATTTTAGCAACCATTTGATAAAATCAACGTGTTTGTAAAAGACTTGATATGTAAGATGGGTAATGTTAGATTCAAAACAAAATGCTATGGGCAAGGAAGCTTATACCGAACCATACACAGAATTTGAGTGCTTTTTTAAAAATTTGTTTGCAAAATACAACTTCATATTCTTACATTACTCACATTCTGTGTATTATTCGCTGTAAGTTTACTTGCGCATATCATTTTCCGATTTAAGAAACTATTTGGATGTAAGTTTTGAAATACACATTTTTGATAAAATTGAATAAAATTTTTGATAGAGGTATGCAATATCCATCTAAAAATTAATAATTTTTTTAAAAAAAATCATTAAAAAGAAGAAACACAGATGACGAAAACAGTGAAAATTTTAGAGATAAATTCCAAACAAATTATAACATTTTAGAACCTTATATACACTGATTTTCATTTTCATTTTTTGTATTAAATTGAAGCAAAAACTATTTATTATTTTATTTTTCAGTCATATTTTTCGTGATAAAACAAATGTAGTTAAGGAAAGGTACAAGTATTTTGTTGGGGACCCAGGCCGTTATACTTGGGTTTGGTGATTATCTGGATTTGCTTTGGAGATGGGCTACGGCATTTCGCAACCTACAAACCAAAGGAGTGTGGCCCATTTTAAGGCTCGCTATGAGGCTTTAAAACGGGACAACAAGTGCTTGGGCAACAACACTTCACGGCCCATGAGCCACAATCGTACTAAGTTTTTTTTTTTGCCATTCGTCATTCCTAATCTATTACACTGGGAGGGAGGAATGAGACTCCATTATGTGATACAGTGTGAGCCGCATCGAAGAGCTTTACCGCATGAGCTAGCACCACTTGCTAGAAGGAACTAAGTTGGATTATATCCTAATTTTCTGTGTGAACACATTTTCTTCGAAAATTGTTCATCAGTTACACTTAAATACGAAGACGAGACGGTATTTTAGTAAATTGAAAAAAAAAAATCCTACAGTGTAAGCTGATATTTAATTCTGGGGTTTGGCCCAATCATTATGTAGCGCACATTTAGTGTGTGAGGTTTAGGGTTTGACTCCTACGGAAAGGAAGTTGACTCTCATAGTAATGAATTGATATTAACATCTTATTATTTGACCAAAAAAAGTAAGGTATTTATATTTTTTAGACGGATAAGGATGGTATGTAGATAAGTATAATTATACACAGATATATCACTTTTACGTTGTGTTCTGAGAAAGATATACTTCTATACTGCTTACTGAATGACTACTGTGTCATGCTTGGAACCCGGGGTCTTGTAGGAACCTTCCTGTAGGGCTCTTGCAGTGCATATTCGGATCGTCCATCTCTGTACTTAATGATCGGATTTAAAAAACACTCTTCCAAGTAAGAGAGTTTTTGTAAAATCTGAACCGTTAAAAATACTTTTGGCTAGTTCGAATGTGCACTATAAGATTTCCGTTTCCGTCATGCTTATTTGAGGGGGTGTGCCACTAACTTGATTTTTTTAGCTTTTTTATGTGAGAACTAGAAATACGCATTGACTTTTTATGGTTTTTTATGTGATGTATTGTGAGAGGATGATCTATCTCGAAAAGTGTAATAAACTGACTTTTGGCTTTTTGAGTTAGTAGAATGAGGCCCGAGAGAAGTAGACTACACATGGCAGAGGTATGGATTGGTAAGGGAGTTTATTTGACCTATCAAAAGTAGCTACAATTTTTTCGTGCTATTCCACAAAATATCATACACTTATCTTAAAGGCTGTTGATCAAAAAAATCTTAAAGGCTAGTGTTTGTTATCACTTATAAGTTCAATTATAACATTATTTTTATTTGGATTTTTTACTTACAAAAAAGCTTAAAACAAATTGAAAATGAGTTTGGTGCAGCTTTTTATAAACTAAATAAAGTAAAAGTTTTTGTTAAATAAGTTCTATAATTAACTTATTACCAATTATGGTTACACAATTTTTGTTAGACACCAAATGTAAACCACTTTTGAGGAACCCATTTTGAGGTCTCACACTAGTAATCGGAGCAGTTTAATCAATTTAAAATACTACCATTTTATGGGCTCCTCTAAAAAATCAACTAACTCGGATGTTGGTAAAGACTTGATGGATTCATTCAGCTTTATCACGGCAAATTCAGGGTACGGAACTCATTCAAGCCCTTAGTTACCATATTTGAAGGAATTGATTTTTTTTTACAGAGAGTCTTAAAAATATGAACAAATTGAACGGTTCTGATAATTTGCGTGGATTACACAATACACAATAGTTTATTTACTTAACCACTAATAATCTATAGTTTCATTCACAAATAAATCTAAGTACTACTCCCCTGTAAATAAATAAACAACTGTACACCAATCAAAGCATCCAAAACCAGGCATTTTCGCGGGGATCAAACCTATCCTTTCGCTCCTAAAATGCCCTTTGACAGCTCAAATTTCAAATCAAATAGAACTTCAACTCATGTAGACACCTTCTCTCTCTCTCTCTCAACATATAAAAGGTAGAAGTTACGGTTTCTGTAGCATAAAAAGTATTAGCAATGAAGCCGAGGATAAAAAACGTTGTTCTTCGTTTGATCTCAATAATTTTATCAGCAGTTTTGGTACTTAATGCAGAGTCCGCGCAACTCCTGGACTGGACTGTTTCGCTTTCGCAACGAGCTCCTCTTGGGATTCCCAAACAGGTCCTTATTACATCTGTTCAGAACATACAACGTTCTACTTCTGTTTAATCGTAGTTTAATGTTTGGAGAAAGTTATTGTACCATAGAAATGTTGCGTATTCTTTTGGCGTATTTTATGCGTGATTTTGGTGTGTGTTACATATGTTTTAATTTGGTTTGTTACGAAAAACGGTGTACCTTGGAAGCATATAATATGAATACTTTTGGAGTTGATATGCATATTTTTTGTGCCTGTTACGTACGCGTGTTTTTTATGTATGGTACGCATATTTTTTGGTTCATTCGTTACAGGTTTTTATGGTAGCAGTTGCGTATTTTTTTTGTTGAAGCTACAAATAGTGGTGCATGGTACACTCCAAAATAGTTATGCATTGTTTTGCTAAGTTATGTTTCTTTTAATTTTTTTTTATTATTACAAATTTGTTTTGGTGTGAGTTACGATATTTTGGCGAATCAAATTTTTTATTATTTTGCATCTTTTTTTTTTTTTTTTTTATTGTTTTCTTAATTATAGTACTCACCTTAGTTGCGATAATATTTCAGGTGATTGTGATCAATGGTCAGTTCCCCGGGCCGCTGTTGAACGCGACAACAAACGAATTTGTGAATGTTAATGTTCACAACAATTTGACTGAACCCTTTTTAATCACATGGTATATCCACAGTAGTCATTTTTGTATGATTTAAGATTTGAAGATGTTCTCTGTTTTCTAACTTTTGTATACAATTTTTTACAAATTGATTATGTAAGTAGCTATGGATTTAAAAATCCGCGGCTACGTACGTATTGTATCGGCCAATACCGATATAGTGAGATGAAAAATAGCCCTCGTCTCTTCCGTTATGCACTGGTCATCTTCGATTCATGATTGCAATAACAATTTTGTTTTGTCAGAAATGATTTTAAAAATTCACGACCGCCATTACGCGTTGTTTGATACTCCCGATATTTTTGGATGACAACAGTTGACGTTACGTATTCCAAAACCGTCATTTAAAACGTGGGTGAATACCTCATAAACTACAATCGTAAATGTTTCATCATGATTCATGAAACATAGAAAAGATAGAAAAACAAAAAATGCATGGAAAAAATAAATTGAGTGGCTCATATCTATCAGTGCCCCAATACCACTTTGGGGGCACCATAGAAATATTCTAACGTTGTAATGATCATATTCTCTAGGTGTTTGAAACTGAACTCTCTCTCTCTCTCTCTCCTACATGAATGCAGGAATGGGGTGCAGATGAGAAAGAATTCATGGCAAGACGGAGTGCAAGGGACCAACTGTCCCATATTACCAGGCCAAAACTGGACCTACAGTTTTCAGCTGAAGGATCAAATTGGCAGCTTCTTCTACTTCCCGTCCCTTCTCCTTCAAAACGCGGCCGGTGGCTACGGTGCTGTACGGGTGAACAACCGGGAAGTAATCGCGATTCCATTCCCTCAGCCTCGTGCAGATTTTGATGTCCTTATTGGAGATTGGTACAATGCAGATTACCAAGTAAGCAATGTGCATAATTGTTTCTAGTGATCCCTTTTAAATGGACCCACTTGTATGTGAGAGGTTGTGTTTGGATATCGGGCATGTTCCAAGCATTTTTGTATCGCGAATTGGGATTACTGTGTATGAAACAAGGATTTAAATATCGGCTGATATGTCTCGGTTTTTCACCCCCTCCGATACCGCTAGTCTGCTACACCCTGCTATACCGGCGCTACCAAAAATTCACACCCGGATTGGACCCGAAACGTATCGGTTTTTAGCCGATTTTTTGCCCGCTTCACCTCCGCTACATAACAGATATGGCCGGTTCATGTGGTTTGACGCTAAAAAAAAATTTCAAAAAATTCCCGACCGCGACACCCGATTTCCGCTATGTATTATTCGATACTCCCATTACCGCTACCGATAGATTTACTGCCGCTATTTAAAACTATGATATGAAACCTTGTTAGGATTGATTGATAAATGGAAGATTTGATGCAGGATATGAGGGCAAGACTGGACAGTGGGGGTCTGTTGCATTTGCCAGATGGAATCCTTATCAATGGGCTCGGACCCAGTCAAGCTACTTTTGACTTCGAGCCAGGTGAATTCCCTGATCAAATTTACATTAGTATTAAATTTAAAAAAAGAAAGCTAAGATATAAACAGATTTTTGTTATAGAAATTGAACTTCAAGAGTTTGGCCTAGTGGTCGTGGTTTGAGGCTTAAGAATTTGCTCTCTCAAAACCACGCGTAAACGTGTGAAATGGTTGTAAGAAAACGAAAGAATTATATACAAAAGATAACCTGTTATTTCGAAATATTAAGCTTCTAACATCAAATTAATAGGCCAAACCAAAGCCTAGCTTGTGCTTTGTTTTCAGGTGTTGTAAGTTGTTACTTTGTTTTTTTTACGTACAGGGGCACCTTACAGGCTAAGAATCTCAAACGTAGGACTGAAAACAACATTAAACTTCAGAATTCAGGGCCACCAAATGCAACTGGTGGAGACCGAAGGATCTTACACTGCCAAGAAATACTACGACAATCTCGACGTCCATGTGGGCCAATCATACTCGGTCTTAGTCACTGCACATAACAACAAGTCCTCCGGCAACACCTCGTACTACATGGTCGCCTCCGCCCGTTTTGTTCCGGTGGAACTGTCGGGTATCGGTATCATTCGATACTCCGGCTATCAAGGGGTGCCCCTTGGCCCACTCCCTATGGGGCCCATGTTGTATGACTACATATACTCTGCTGAGCAAGCCCAATCCATAAGGTACACCATTTCCTATCTTTGAATTGTACATATAAGTTCTGAAATTAACATACTGAAACCAAATAATAAGAGATGCTCCTCACAATTCACAATTAACTAACTATTAACCCCTTTTTCTAGTTTAAAAATAGAAAGAAAAGTTGCGACAAATATACGGACGTAACTTTTAAGTTGTCAGAATCTAAAATCACAAGGAAAAGTTATCACAAACAAGTCTTATATTCTTATAATCTGCGTTTTTTTCAGGTGGGACTTAACAGTAGGAGCAGCTAGGCCAAATCCACAGGGCTCCTACCGTTACGGCAACATCCCTATCAACCGTACACTGGTTCTTAGCAATGGCGCGGGTTTAATTAACAATAAACTCCGGTTTATGGTTAATCAAATCTCATTTTCGTACCCCGATACGCCCTTGAAGTTAGCCGATTACTTCCAGCTTAGTGATGTATTTAAGCTCGGATTAATTCCAAACACTCCCGATTATCGTCCCCCTGAATTGGGCGTTTCGGTAATCGATGTGGTGTACCGTGAGTATGTTCAAGTGGTTTTTCAGAACAATATGCGATTTATCCAAACATGGCATGCTGATGGGTACAATTTCTTCGTTGTTGGGTAAGTTTTTTTATTTATTTCAGAACAATATGCAATTTATCTTTTTTGTTGCGACTTCTAATGGAATATGGCACAAATCCAATTTTTAGAATGGGATTGGGGATGTGGGATGAGAGCAAGACGGCAACATATAACATGGTTGATGCAATTTCTCGCTCCACGGTCCAGGTGAGCACGGTTAATTAATGTTATGCAAATTAAATGTTATACGCGTTTTTGTACAGATCGATCGATTTGATATCTAATTGCCAATAGACATATCATGTATTGATTTGATTAGGCGTTTGTTGTTATTGGTTCGTATTTCAATTTACCACAACTTTAGTCAGAATCTAATCCCATTGGCATGCTTACCTGTTAATTACTACAATTCATACTTCAATACGACACCCAAAGGAATGTCTCGTTGAAAAATTGTCATTGTCACGTCATTCTGTATCGATTTTCACATAATTTTTGGACTTCAAAATGTAACAATTGATAGGCTAATGTTGACATATTTGGATTGTGGTGGCTTATTGAGCAGGTTTATCCACTGTCATGGACAACAATACTGATAAAGTTGGACAATCAAGGAATGTGGAATTTGAGATCACAGAATGCAGAGAGTAGATACCTTGGGCAAGAGGTCTACATTAGAGTCAAAGGGGTTGGCCAGAATGACCCTTCAACCATATCTCCAAGGGATGAATCTCCTATTCCTGAAAATGTTATTAAATGTGGAAGGGCAATTTTGGCATAGTGCCCCTCCCTCCAATTTATGTAGTTAATAGTCATTTGTTTTTTTCAGTCTAGCTAACAGCTTGATGAACCTCAAGCATTTTTTTGTTTTTAAGGATGTTCTTGAGATAGATAGGAACTCATAATTTTCACATGGAAAACCATGAACGTACTTTAGATCACACTTTCGTTCACATTTATTGCTTTATTTTTTAGCCTTGCTACGTAGTACGTGCACGTCATTTCGAACACACTTCTCAAACACACCACTCAATAGTGTGTTCCAACAAATATTTTAAGAATCCGAGATGTTCATTTTAAGGATTAGAAAAAATACTAGAAAGACAACCATTGGTGATTTCATCTATCTACTAAGACAATTTTCAAGGGAGGGAACAAAAGCAGATCATACTATAGGTAAAGAGCCATGAAAGTAAAAGGCTCCAAGAGAGTAACAAACTTGCTACAACCCATTTTGGTGCAGCTTTTTCTCTATTCTCCCCTGTTCTTCACGTTTTCTTCTGCTGCCTATGAGCAGCCACTGTTTGCTCCTATTTCTTTCATTCTCTTCCACTAAAATACACTATTAGGCTTGGGAAATGCCAACATGAACAAGTGACTGATACTTTTAGGGGATCGAGAGATTGCAACAACAACAACAACATAACCCATCTAGCCCCCAATCATTAGGGGTATGGGCGGGGAAGATTGTAGGTTAGGCAGACCTAACCTTTGACAATATGCACAAAGTGGTTGCTCTCAGAGTACTACTGAAACAGTGGCCCCCTAAACCTCCAAGAACCGAGGAACTACACGGATGTTTTGCATCTTCGGCCAAAATCCAAAGTTGCAATTCCTCTCTGAGCATGAAGTTGATTGGTAGGAAGTTGTGAAAAATAAGCCAAAGTAAAGTTTTAAGTTTAGTAGGTATTTTGATCTTCCAAAACCATTTCCAACCCTGCGTGTCCGTATCCTCTCTGTTGATTAGATCATAAGCAAGCAGTAACTAAGAAGTTCCCGTTAGAAGTAGATCCCACCCAAGTGGGATGGTCTGGTCAATAGCTTGTAAGAATCTAGGAAGAGGAGTATGAGGATGGATTCAAGCACATTGTTATCCATAATGTGGGCTATGGAATTCTGCTCCCGCATCCCAATTAACGATAAGCATATCAACCTTGGTATTGGAGTTAGTATGCACTCCAGGATAAGGCCAACCCAAGCCCTAGGCCCAAGTGGTGATTGTTAATCGGAGATTGAAAAGTGAGACTGTGAGAGTTATAGTACATTTCATCGACTAAATGAGACTGTGAGCGTTATCTAACTTAAGAACAATGGTGATTGTTAATCGGAGGTTGAAAAGTGAAATAACCGCTAGGGTAGAATGAGAATCCTGAACCTGGAGTAAAGGGAGTCGTGTGGATATTTGAAAATACCTTAGCTTGGGGCCAAAGCAAAGGCATGATGCCATAGATACGGGAAAGTGATTACGTGGTTTGATTCATGTACCGATCATGAATCCATGGTTGATGAAGAAAATGAATAGTGAAAACAACAAACAAAGATTGATGTAAACCCAATACCAAACTGATGGAACCGACCTGTGACCTCTAAGAATCTGCAATTAGGGTAGAATGAGAATCCACACTAGTTCAAGAGAAATCATCAGTTCTTTATTTATTCAATGAGTAATAAACAGGATGCAAGGGGAGAATTAGAATCCACACTAGTTCAAGAGAAATGATCATAAGATATTTATTTATTCCAAAAGCATTAAACATGATGCCAAAATGTTTGACTTTTCAGTTACAAGTATCCAAACGAACAGTTACGAGTAACGTCATTAATTTAATGTGTTGATTTATACATCACTGTAAGATCCACAGTGCAGAAAGATAATTGAAATTGTAACTGATAATACTTTGACGGTATAGATAAAAAAGGTTGTTTTTATCGCTAGCATGAGTACCTTAGCAACTGATTTGCTACAACTTGAGATTCAGGAACTGATAACTTACCAAACAGTTGAATTTTAGCAAGGGGTCGTATGGTATTGCGCAACATAATGGAACTCTGCCCTATATGCAACCTGATCAACAAAACAGCCCATTTAGGTGATTTTTTTGGTAATCGGGCTATTACGCGCTTGCCTGTCCAAATTGGCATCCCTTTCTAATCCTTGTCAATGTATTTCAAAAGTCCTATCTAATTTATTCTAAAAAAAAAAAAAAACTTCCAATTCAACAATAATAAAAATTGAGATGTGCGTCATCATGATCAAGGATAAACCACACCTTTATCCCAAAGTACGGAGCTGCTGCATGTTCTAATGGGAAAAATACTGGTGTTCCGAAGGATGATGTGACTGGGTATAGCTAAATAGGCAAATGGGGCTACCCAACCATAGCCCTCACGGAGAACATGAACCAGAAAAAATCTCAATCTAAACTGTCATCCTACAGATGTACGCCTTTGGCAAATAAACCAAAAACGGGTTTTTTGGTTTATTCGTTTTGTCTTTATTCAAAATTTTTTTGCAAATGTTAGTTTTGCATCAATTTTTTGTGGTTTATTGGTTCCTCTCGACGAGACGAATCTAACAAGTATGAAATTATAGTGAAAATTAATTATTTTTTGAATAAAGCCAAAATTAAACCAATAAACCACGTATTTTTGGCTTTATTAAAAAAAAAAATTAGTTTTGACTATAATTTTATACTCTTTAGATTCGTCTCGTCGAAATGAACCAATAGACCACAAAAATTTGATGCAAAATTAACATTTGCGAATTTTTTTTGAATAAAGACAAAACGAATAAACCAAAAAACCTGTTTATGTTTATTTGCCAAAGGACTCAGAAACCCATAAAGGTGTCTGCTCCTGAATATGTAGAGTATTTGATGGAGTGTATTGAAGCCCAGCTCGATGATGAATCCATCAAAAGTAAGGCATGTGTTGAAAATAGCATATGGCTTTCATATCAAACCCTTCTTCCCCTTCCAAAACTTCCATTGTATGAACTTCCTGCGGGGGTAACATTTCAACAAAAAAAATTCAATGTTAAGACAATATTCAAGCAATTTTTGCATGTATATGCTCACAACTCTTAACACACATTTTCAAAAGGTAGTGAGTGTGAAAGAAGAAGCTCATATCAATACTTGCTTCAACCATTTTGTTCTTTTTACATGGGTAAGTTAATTTATTCTAACATCATCCGAGTTTTGGATCTCCATCCTATCAGGTCTCATTTGTAGTTTAAAGAGGATCATAGTTAATGTAATATGACGCCACATTATTGCATCTTCCAAATGAAACAATAAGGCAAACGAGGTAGCTTCATGTACTAACTAAATTCAAATGGGCATATAGCCAAGGAGTCAACTGAGGTTGATTGGCACGGGAACTTAACTGGATTTATTCAGTAGTGGCTGTCAAGCAAAAACACAATGTGGAAGGAGGGTTGGCTCAACATGCAAATACCAACACGTAGCATGTAATTCCCTCCATTTCTTCATGAAATCTAAGACCCACCAAGCTATTAATCCAAACACCGAACAAAGAAAACCCACAATGCATTTTTCTTATTGGCACAGATACAATATCCATGTAAACCCAATTTGAAAGAAAACCTATACACAAGTACAAAGATTCAAACTTATGTTTTTCTCTTGCATTTTCCAAATCAAATACTAATAACAAGAAAGAACAAGTAGCTTCAAGATAACATAAGTTAAGCACGAGTATTTCTTACGCCGCCGACCATCGTCGGAGATTGGAGGTCGTAGATGATGGAGGTCGCGACGAACACGCTCCTCCTTGCCGATCACCCGACGTCGTTTCAGTGGAACGAGGAAGATGCTTTATCGATATAAAAAAAGGAACAACTTTAATGGATTGGGGTTTTGATTCTGTGAAACAAAATTCATTTTAAGAAACAAAAATGCATCAAGATCAAGTACTAATTTATACCCAAAGTATATGAAACTTTTACGTGATATATATTCTAGCGAATTCTAAAAAATGAATGTTTGAGATCAATGAAATATAATTGAAATAGATAGAAAATGTCCGTGGGAAAAAGTAGAAAAAACTACGTTGTTTTCAGGCCTAGAGAGGTGTTGTGGTTTCGATTCAGTGTAACTAAACCTATTTTAAGAGACAAAAAAATATTGCGATTAAGTACTAATATAAATCCATTAAAGATAAAAAAAATTCCTAAATATACATCATAACAATACATACAAGATTAATGTCTCGGATTAATTAAAAAATATTGCTATAGGTAGAAACTAGAAAGTCTCAAAGAAATCTAAGAGCTAAGAAGGAGTAATTGAAACGACGTAGGGTATGACATAGGTTGACTCTGTGTCACCTAAGAAGGAGTAATTAAAACGACGTAGTTTTGAGGGTATAACAGGTTGAACCTGTGTCACCATTTTTATTTTTATTTCTATATATCCCAAAACAGAGAAGAGAGAACTCGTCCATAGAGGTGGAAGTGATTAAATGAGACGACCTCCGGCGTGAAGTCCCCCCGGTGCATTCCGTCCGGCAACAAGTCTCCTTTGACGGTGAGAAGTAATCGGAGTCGGCGTGAAATAGACCCCGTCTCTCTCCTAAACTTGTCTGGTCTGCTTCTCTCTCTCTGAGATGATTTTGTACAGCTCATATACTGCTTGGATCAGTCACTTTCTCAATTGCGCGAGGTATGTGCGTAGTAATCGATTTTTGCTATCTTTCACTTGTTTTTGCTAGCTATGGAATTTATATTTTGTTACGAGAATATAGAGGAAATAGACACAAAATAGAAAAAGTTCATTTCTCATTTATTTGAATAGTAGAACGAAAGGAAGACGAAGCTTTTAATGTTCCTCTTCCCATTCAAAAAGTCCCAAAAGATTCAATAGAATGGTGTTGATTCTCATGTAGGTATTTTCTTGCATCATGTTTGACAATATCTGATACTTTATTGTTGAATTCAGTATGTTACTAATGGCTTAATTTAACATGCTGATAAATGGCCACATTCTCCATTAGGTGCTGTCGAAGTTGTGTTGTCATCAGCTGATCGCTGTATACATATCAGAGCATGAGGTATTTTTGTTGTTGAACAACTCAATTCACTTTAATATCTTTAAATCAGCACAAGTTTCGGAAATAGAGTAGTTTGAGTTGAATTTTTGTCAAGTCTGGGCTTTTGTTGAGTTCTGTTTCTTGATGCGACTTCCTAGGTGTCAGGTTCTTTGAGTTACGTACAACTCCTGTCATGATAAAAAATTTCCTTAATTGGTTGAGATATACTTTTGCATACAAATCAATGATTGGTTTGAGCACAAGTATTGAGGATAGCATAGTGTCTGGAGAATGTTTATAAGTTGGGATCATACTAATAGCCCCTTTGGATTGTGGCCAAGGGTGAGAAAAGAAAAGAAGTAGAGTCCTTCAATTATCCAAAAACCTTAAGAATAAGAGGCTTGAGGGAGCTTTTAGGCCATATAATTGGTATTTAGCCCTAAAGAATTTGGTTGAGTTGAGTTTTTAGACTTCTGAATTGAGTAGGCTTTAGTTTGGTTGAGTTTTTTTTCGTGATTTGTGCATTGTTATAGAGGAAAGGGGAAAGACGGAAAATGGTGTAGAAATTAGCATTTCAAGAGGATGTTAAAATATGAACGTAGGAGGGAATTTCTCCGATGGAAATTTTGGATTCTATTTTTTAGTGCGTTGGAACAGAGAACGCAAATGGGCATCTTGTGATATACAATTCGAGTTAGATTCTTAGCTTGAGTTTGAAAAACCTTTCGTTGATCAAATGCAAAGTACTTTTATGATAGGTTGTGCTTCGGATAAAGTCAGTTTGCTGCCGCATGAAAGAGAATGTGTTTATTCCAAGGAGGAAAAAATACATTAATTATGTATCTTCAGTTTTTATTGTTGCTAAGGCCAGCTTTCGAAAGTGTAAAAGTGGATTTGTTTGTACGACACACTTGGCGACAACATGTGGGCATAATCGAACGTATACACCTAGATACATGTAAAACGACTTGTTCACATACATCCAATGAGATTTGGTGTGTGATAAAACATACATTATGGGGAAAAAAAAGTTACATTACTTGTTTGGGCAAGACCTTCAACCGGAAACAATTACTGGTGTTTGGATTAACTTTGCTTGCTATTTTGTTATTATTGACTCGTTGACTTTAGGGGAAAATTAGGCGCAACTTATCCGTAAAAAGCATCTCCATCTGCCTTACCAGTGCATTGATCAGGGTTTGAGATAGTGGCCGATATGCGAAGGGATTTTAGACATCCCTGCCGATATTTATAGATATGCCAGTCAGCACATTGCTCTATCCCTTTACTGATATGTTAGCCGACAACAATGTAGTTAAATGTGAAACTTTGGAGGGAAGTGGATAAGTTCTACGGAAAAGAAAAATAATTAAGAAGGAAAGTGAGGAAAGTGTAGGAGAAAATTTATTGTTTACGATACTTTATGTTACTTTATTCTTAAACCGAACAAGAGATGAGAAAATGTTTAAACTTTCCATTCTTCCCTCAGTTTCCTCGTGTTACAAACAGATCATTAGAGAAAGCGACGCTATATTGGAAACATAATACGCTTGATAGAAATAAAGATGTAGTTCGAGTTGGTATTGATAGTAAAATGTTCAAAACTACTTTTCTATTAGAAATAATGAATTCCTTGGGGACATGGGGTTGGCATAAGGTTGGTTTTTCTTAGATTGTTAGATGTAGACTATGGATGGACTATTCAAATTGCTAGATGAAGAAGGGATTGAGACATGTCAATGTTCTGTACGAAACTGTACCCTTTTAAACAACCATTCCATTCGTCGAGTCGATCCGCTTCGTTCTCGTTTTCTTCATATGTCGAGTTATTCCGTTGTGGCCAATTCCTGCTCCTTTTTTATTGTTTTGGGTAACAAAATTATAGTGCTGTACCATGGAGTCCTGTTTAATTCGTTTTTGTACTGACCAGTTTTGTGTGCTGCATAACAGGGACTTGCATTAACTATTTCCGTGCATGTCAGTTTTTGAAGGATGGGTAATATGCTCTACGTGTTCCTTATGCTTACGGTTTTGCAGTCATTCTCCTAGCTGTACTTCTTTAAGGTTGCCAACTTTTCTTTGACAAAGAATCAGGTTTGTCTTATGCCTTACCAAATTCAGATGAAATCTTTGTTATATTGTTTCATTCTTGCCGATAAGCTGATAATTCAAAACTGTTTTCTTTAGTTAGGAAACTTCTCTAAATTCAAAACTAAAGCCCATCCTACAACCTCAAATAAAGGTTATTCAGCAACGGTATGCTGGATGAGGCTACTCTTCATCCTGTCCTTTCTCTTTATTGAACATCATCTTTGTAGCATATATTGTGGCTGCTTGCATCACAGTCGTTAGGGTATTGCGAGGTTTCCTAGATCTAGAATTTGATCTTATTCATTGTATTCCCATTAAATCGAGTGGGTATGGAAAATGTGGTGATAGATGAGCTCTCGCATTTGCAAGTGGTGATCCTCATAGGTGTAAGTGATTGCAGGAGAGGATTCAGCTAGATAGTGCTCGGTTATATGAACTAGCTGGCTTTAATCCATTGGCGGTTATATGAACTAGCTGGCTTTAATCCATTGGCAGGTAGATGTTACTACTGTTTTCTCAAGTTTTATTGTGGAGTGGTTTGGTTGTAAATTTAGAAGCACTCTTCATTGCATTTTTTCTGAATCAGGGTCCTTGCCAACCCTAGCCACCGTACCTGTCTGGATTGAAATTTTTAGACCCCTTTCAAACATAGCAGATGAGGTAACATGACACTAGGGTGTTTGAGTCGTGAATTTTCATTGCTTTTGCCGTTAATTTTTGCCCAATGATATCTTTGTCTAGATGAATTGTGATTCTGTTGGTAAGGGACTTGACTGAAGGCTTCTTCTGATATCCTCCTTGGCTGGTCCAACCACTAGTTCCATTCAACAAGGTAACAAGGTGGCAGTGCTATTGGTTGGCTTTTACCTTTTGTAGTGAGTGTTGCAACCATTCTGAATCATTATTCTTCCTTCATTTGTAAAGATGCATTTCTAATGACTATGTAGACATCTTATTCCAACATGGTGGTGTTTGATCTGCAATGAAATTATGCTTGATTATCAAAAACAAATTTTTTTTTTACTGAAATTGTGATCACGATTTAGTATTAACATGGGGTTAGAGTCTCTGCTGCTTTCCGTACGAATAAATTTTAGTTGCCGTTCATCTTAACTGCTTTGGTTTAGTTCTCATCGTTGGAAGCTCAAACAAAGGGAGCATATGACAGAAGCCATTTAGTTCCAGGGAAAAATGGAAACTTAATTTTTAATAGAAGCAGTGATTCTCCGACTGGGATTACCGATCTTTCTTTGCTGGAGTCAAAGGAAGATCAAAGTACTTCTATTTGGGACACAAAACAATGAACATTCTTCTTATTGGAAGGATAGGAGAGGTGATGAAAGTATCCATTAGAATCCAGAGAATGTAGCCTCGCAAGCTATAAAGTGAAGCTCTTATGGTTGTCAAATTTATGATATTCCAATGCTGCATCATTTTGGAGTCATTGCAGGTCTTTTTGTCTCCGTTCCTGTAGCATACCATGATCTATCAAGTTGCACTATTAATGGTAACTTGTAGACATATGCAGCACGTTTGCTGACCCGATGAGTCTCTAGACTCTGCATAAATTTAGTTTGGTCTGTGCTATATGTGATGGAGGATATTTCTGAGAATTCCCAATTCCTTAAGTCCTGCACTATGCAAACGGCTTCCGTCTATGTTGAGGTAAAGAATAGCAGTCAATAGCTTCACTGTAGATGTAAGATGTAATGCAATGAGAAGACAATGGACCAATCCCAGAAACTCCAACCGAATAGGGGTGGACTACATGTATGGTGTTGATGACTGGTTAATTGTAGACTGCACGGTAGGAACCCAACTTTAGGGATGGTATAGTAACTGGTATTAGAAGAAGTTGTTTCTCCCCACTTGTTTGGGTAGTCTTTGGTTTCTCACTTTTTCTTTCTTCTGTTGCCTCTTATGGATACAGGGTATGAATTTTTTCTTCATGAGAATTTCATAAATTTCTATCATTTTATTACCCATCTTATTTATCCAGGAAGAAGCAGTTGCTGCTATAGGTAAAACAGACAACAAACTCTCTCTTGAAGATATGCTACAGGACAGAAGTGACTGAACCATGGAAATTGAAGCTGAGCCACAGTGTTGGTATCAGATATTCGAGTCCTTTATGGTGAAGATATACTATGGGACAGAAGTGAGTAAACGACTGAAACCGAAGCAGAGCCGCACTATTCGTATCAGATATTCGAGCCGTGGACATTTGCGGTATAGTGACTCTCAAACCAGATTAGTTGAAAGTGTATGCAAGCAACTTGATTTTGTCCCTTGCAACAGCAAAAACGCCAACTCAACTTTGGAGGATCCACAATAAAGAAACCTTTGTTCCAACAACTGGAAGAAAACATATTTGCGAGATTTAAATTTCAGCACAATCTGGGGGCATAAATAGTTCACATATTGCGTATGACATTCCTTTGAGCCTTCTTGATGCTGAGGCCAACTGTAAATAGTGCGCATGTGTTAACTGTAAATTACAATTAGTACTCGAGTACGTATTATGTAAATTACAAGCAGCACTTTTTAGCAAAAACTTCACCCAGATCAAGTAAGACCGCATAAACTCTATAGTTCTTGCATAGGATTTATCCATTTGCAAAGAAATTGATGCTAACACCAAAAACGTTGGGCAGGTGCATTCTGGTGGAGGAAAATATGGCGGCCTGAAAAGGGACAATGATTTCAAGTTCTCATTTGAAGATAGTGCAGTTTTCATTTACGACGTGTACCATCTAGATTCTCTTCAACTGACGTTTTGGTAGAGTTCTTCTCTGATATCTGTCCAGCGGCACTCTTAGAAACGGTACAAGCAACATTTGGGGTGACTGAAGAAGATTTGATGACAAATTCAACATGTAAAGCCTTAGAGCACAACAGAGATTCAGATATGGCAATAGGTTCAGGTCTGGCTCGAATAGTAGTTTTGATCTTTGTCAATATAGCAATAGGTTCATTATGCTTTGCGGGCAAACCATTAAGTGTAGCTAAGACAAGATCTTTGCCATCAACAGGAGACAATGCCATAGCCAATCCATTAGCAATGTTATTCACTTCTTGAAGGTACTCTTCCATTGACTCGGATTTTTTGGACACATTTGACAGACGATTCTTCAACTGGAATTTATGTGACCAAGAAAGGGAGGTAAGCCTTTTGTGCTAGGCATTTCAATCTTTAATCGCACAATTTTACAAGTAAGATGCAGTTGCATTTGCATTTGCATTTTCCCAACAAGTTACCCAATTCTGGCATGAGTGTAAACTTGTAAAAGGGGATGAGTCCCATGCTTAATAGTAACATTAGTTTTTATATCTTTCAGATGTTTTGACAGCTTTTTCTTATTTCTGTTCTGGTTTATGCCATTGCAGAACCCTAAGTGGAACCCCCCAAGTCTCGAGGATGTTAACCTGAGAGAAGTGGAAGCGCTCTTTGAACTACTGGCCCCTCAAACTGTGGAACTGAAAGTTTGAACTGCACGCGTCTAGTTATAATGTTTTTATTTCCAACTTTTCTCATAGTTAGAAATATGATTTGACATATGTAATTAAAGCCAATTTGACATGATCATATGCAATTGGTCTCCCCTCGATGTTTCAAACCTCCTTAATATCTACATCTATTAGAGGGTTAGAGTCGCTGAGCTAACTGAGTTGTAATGAGATGCTTTTGCCCGTGCAAACCAAGCGGCTGCGATGGCATCGTAGGTACTAGTAGACTATATTTTGACAGCTAGTGAAATCTCTCTCTAATATACTGTTTTAGTTTGAAGAATCATTATTTTTTTTGCCAGAGTTTGAGGAATTGGTTTGTTATGGTTTTTGGTTTTGGTGTTTTCCTGGTCTTTATTGTTTCCAGAAAGCACTTATGTGCAAGAATTGCAAATTTTGTTTTGGTTTTGCCTGAAAAGTTATTTATTTGCAGAACATCTTCCTGAATTTGAGAAAATATTATGGATTTCGAGCCTCAATGCATTGACTATTATGTCCCACTTCGGGACTCGTAGAAATAACTCGGGTCGTGCGACAGCTGACAATCCGTTCGAGGTAGAGGGACAATTTCAATATTTCAAACAAAACTTGCATCAGATTTACAAATGCGGGAATTTGGAGATTGAAAGATTAAGGTTGGAGAAGTACATTCCGGAGAGACAAAAGTGAACCCCTTAAAAATCTTCGCACACATTTGAGCTTCTCCTCTAAACCTTTTTTTTTTTTTTTTGACTAAAATAAGATCATCCCATTAAATATCAAAACATTAACCAGTACATAGAACCCCCTTAGCAAGGGAGTAAGCCTTGTCCACAACATTCCTACGTACTTAAACAATTTTAACAAACATAAACTTAGAACGCAAGCTATGAAAATCTCATAATAGAAGTTGGAGCAAAGGATGGCAGACCCTGGATACCGCACACTCCTAACAAAATCCAAGCAATCTGTGTCAATGAAAATCTCCAAGGCACCCTGAGCATAGGCCCATTCCATGGCTTAAAATACCAGCCAAGATCTCCACCATTGCTGCCGCTTGGGCTACGACCTGATGCACCTGCTGCTGCAAAGTGTTCCCATTCTGATCCAGCAAAACCCAGGCATACGCACCCCGTAATGAATCTGCCAACCAGGCCCCATCCATGACGAACACGAACCGCTGAGAGGTCCCTTTAACAAATCTCCCCTCAAAAACTGGAAAGAGGCCTCTCTCTCCCTAATACACTTCTGCTGGCCACAATTCCTGACTAGCAGCCCAGAAAAATCACCTTTTCTACCAAGTTCAGAATCCTTCAAGGAACCTTTCAGTGCCAAAAATCTTGATAAAGCTTCCCAGATTGCATCACGATCCGGCGCCTTCCTAACCCACTCTGCCAACCAATCTTCCACCCTCATAGGAGAGCCCACTTCAAAATTAAAACCCAAATGAGATGCGCGCCAAAATCTCCTAGCCAATGTCCGATAAATAATCTTCCAAATAAAGAACATAAACTTAGGTGGAAAATTCAGAGCCCAAACCCTTCCCCACAAGCCAGAGAAGACATGGTTGGGATTCAGCACATTGGCAAATCTCTCCTGGAATTGCAAAACTAGGCTGACTTGACCGAGAAACACCCATCCTTTGCGGTCACCTAAAAAAGAACGTCTTGGCATTCCTCTTCTGCTACATACAATGCCGAAATCTTGCGCACCACTTCTTCTGGAAAGAGCATAGATATCAAAGGCAACCTCCACCCCCCATTTTGGCGGTCCATAAGGTTCTCAACCTTAAAATTGGTAAAAAGCCTATCCATGTGATGCCCCACATAAGGCTTATCCATACCCGGAATCCATTGATCCAGAAAAGTATCAACCTCGGTACCCTACCCCACCCTCCATTTTGAGAAGACAGTAATTGATTCTCGTCCCCCTTCTCCTCTAAAGAAAAGTTGAATAATCAGTGTATCAAGAGAAATCTCCACTCAAACTCTGCAGTAGCTTCAAGTACCCGAACTGTTCAGGTTGAATAAACCTGGATATACATCAAAAATTGAAGAAATCTATGACATAATAACATCTTTTCTAAAGACGGCGAAATACAACCAAATACGTCTAAGTTCAAAAGATGGTTTTTTCAAGCAGTGCCTAGTCAACAACTAGCAACTGAGATTCTTTAGTTAATTGTTATCATTAACATATTTCGTTATATGTGAGCTGGTTTGCTCCAATACAATCCTGCATGAGGCGGCTGAGGGGTCACTGGACATGCCATGCGACATAATTCCAGCTTCCCAACAGTTACAAAGAGCTGAGACAGACACAGGTGGCGTTGGCACTCTCCTCGAAGTTTACATGAAGTTCCAACCAAGAGCATTCGAGTGGAGAGTAACATAAAAGGGAACCAGGGACAAAAATTGCCAAACTACCCCAA
Organism: Gaultheria prostrata; assembly: GCA_036023075.1. NCBI lineage: Eukaryota > Viridiplantae > Streptophyta > Magnoliopsida > Ericales > Ericaceae > Gaultheria > Gaultheria prostrata. The sequence continues at coordinate 5,800 of JAXBDA010002945.1, read as the reverse complement.
TAAGTGATATGGAAAGACTAGAATACATATTAAAGACAGTATGTTGGGTGACTGGCACGCTGATTGTTGCCCATGGCCTGACAACAGTGACGTTCTACCCTATTGTCTGAAAGCCAAAGCTTTTCCTTTTTAACTTCTGGGACAGGTCTCCAACCCTATGAACTGAATGGTGCCAAGAATTCTGGAGTAAGTCCATCCCAGCCCAAGTCCTATTCTCAAGTTGTAGTCACAGAGGAGTTACTGAAACGTCCAAAGCCATGCATTCCAAGGAAACTTCAGTTGATGAAACTTTTGCAACGGAAACCAAACAGGCTTAAGTGTTTTAATTTGTCAGCCTTGGTGAGTGAAAGGGTGAAAAGTGGCATTCGGTAAACAAACTTATTGCAATTAGCATCTTATTATGGAAGGGGGACAATTTGGACGGGGTAATCAAAGCTATTTGTACTCATGTGGGACAAACAACAATGAAAGTGGCATCAAAGAAGAAAATGTACCCATGTCAAAACAGGAAATCCATGATGACAAGATTGCAAGTTGGTTTGAAATACTCCGTTTTCTTTATAACATTGGCAACGTCCGCTACAGGTATCAATTTGAAGCTCTCAACCTCTCCATCTGCGGAACGGAATAACAAAGTGAAGAAATGGAGCTTTGCAGCAAATAATGCCATAGAAAATGGGAACAAACACAGAGATGCATATTCCAATTGATGATGCAATAAAGGATTAGGTTATTTCTGTGGTTGACAGAGCTACACTTCCTTATTTTTTTGTTGTTTATTCATTTACTGATATTTCTCAATTTTCCTTTTCCTTTTCCTTCCCCTCCCTAATAGACGAGGAGGTAGGAAAGAGGGTTAGCGTGGGGCTTTTAAAGGGGTTACCTTGATTCTCAGGAATAAAACCTTCAGGAAGCTTTAAATCGTTACAAAATAGAACGTCTCTCTTGTATCCGTACCCATCAACGTCCATGTAGGAAACAACACCAACTGGTATAGCTCTGTGGCATAAGAACTTCAGATTCTATCAGCATACAGGCTACAAAGAACTATAATAAAAAGCACTTAATGGTGACAGAATCATCTTATACAAACATATTCTGCAACAAAGTTCCATCCTCCAAGAACATAAGAGGTGTAAAACCTTACTCAATAGAAATGGAACTTGGTATTCCTGCTTCCTCTTCACATTCCTTCACAATATTGTCCCCACATGCAATCCCATGAGGCTGTTACAATATGAGCCAAAAGATTGAGAGGTATACAAATCAGCCAGTAAAAATAAGAAGAAAAAAAGGTCTGGGAAGATAAAAAGTCCACAAACCCGGAGGTAGATTCTTGATGAACAAAAATCTTCGAGAAGGGCATGCATAAAGGTTAAAATCCGGCAAAGGTTATTCGTAACATACATCCAACAAAAACCAATAATCAGTTATTTATGTGAATTCAGTGAGGGCCACAAGGTATGAAAGGTAGCCCCTCGTGAGAAAATCCCTACACAAAGGCATAGTAAAGAAAAAAACTGGCAGGGCAATGTATGACTAACAACAAAAGCAATGCTCCATTATTTTGATTTATATGCAAAAGCATAGTAATTGAAAAAGGGAGAAACAAAACCCAGAGAGAAAGAGAGGGAGTATATTGTTCAGCAATTTAGCGATAATAGCATTAAGAATGCCAGCATGTAACAATACAGCCTTTTGTAAGAGAATGTTGGGTGCACTTAGGATCATGGAATTCATTTATTGAATTTGCATACTCAACGATGTAATAGTACAAAGTCTGAACTACGATGACCTCCCACTCCAATGGATAGAGGTCAGTCTGCAAATACAGTACATGGATACCTTTCAAGCTGGATATACAAAATCTATTTTTCTTCACCCCAACAAGAAGGGACAAAATATATACACGGCAACAATGCCAATGCTGTCGGAATACAAAAACCCCAATTGACAGAATCAATGCCAAAACCAGTACATTTAGAGGTTTTGAAGGCAAAATGTTTGACTTTTCAGTTACAAGTATCCAAACACACACTTACGAGTAACATCATTAATCTAATGTGCTGATTTATACATCACTGTAAGATCCACAGTGCAAAAAGATAATTGAAATTGTAACACATAATACTTTGATGGTACAGACTACAGATAAAAGGTTGTATTTATCGCTACCATGTCCATGAGTAATTTAGCGACTGATCAGCTACAACTTGAGATTCAGGAACTGATAATTTACCAAACAGGTGAATTTTAGCAATGGGTCGTATGGCATTGCGCAACATAATGGAACTCTGCCCTATAGCTATCTGATCAACAAAACAGCCCATTTAGGTGATCTTTTTTGGTAATCGGGCTATTACACACTTGCCGGTCCAAATTGGCATCCCTTTCTAATCAATGTCAATGGATTTCAAAACTCAAATCTAATTTATTCTCAAAATTGACATATTGAAAAAAAGTTCCAATTCCACAATAATAAAAATGGAGAAGTGTGTCATCATGAGCAAGGATAAATCACACCTTTATCCCAAAGTACAGAGCTGCTGCACGTTCTAGCGAGAAAAATACTGGTGTTCCGAAGGATGAGGTGACTGGGTAGCTGTTTATAGTCAAGGTCTTCAACAGTTAGCATCAAATTTTACATCATGAAACAAGAAACCAATATGGATACTTCAGAAAATGCAAAATCACAAACAAGAAGCGCCAATTAGTCTGGTTGATGAGAGAATGACCTGTTTCGAAAAATGGAATAAGCCAGTTTTTTTGTTGGAACGGGTATTAGTTGGGAAAAAGATGCATACACCCTTGGTCTTAGAAAAAATTAAGCATACCCGTTAAGGCTTCACTTGGAAGCCCTCACGAGTCATCCAACGCTTTCCACTCCAGAATTCATCACAGACATATTTTTGCAGCTGACTCAAAGTTAAATTTTTTGGTGAATTCTTGAAGTGGAAGATACCAAAAGTATACCTTTCATAGAGGTGTCTGCTCCCTAATATGTAGAGTACTTGATGGAGTGTATTGAAGCCCAGCTCGATGAGTATTTCTTACGCCGCCGACCGTCGCCGGAGATTGGAAGTCGGCGATGATCGACGGCGGCCGATCGAGCTTCAGATGATGAAGGTCGAAGATGATGGTGCTTCAGTAGAAGGAGGAAGATGCTGTATCGATATACAAAAAAAAAGAAAAAGGAACGACGTTAATGGAGTTCGGGGTTTTGATTCGGTGAAACCACACTCATTTTAAGAATCCAAAATGCATCTTGATCAAGTACTAATTTATACTCAAATTTTGTGAAACATTTAAGTTATATATATTCTAACGAATTCTACAAAATGAATATTTACATCAAAGAAATATGATTGAGATAGATAGAATTTGTCCGTGGAAAAAACCAAAAAAAACTACATCGTTTTGAGTCTTAGAGAGAGGGGTATTGTGGTTTTAATTCAGTATAACTAAACCTATTTTAAGAAACAAAAAATTATATTGCGATTAAGTACTACTCCATAAATTCATTAAAAATAAAAAAATTCTGAATGTACATTATAACAATATACACAAAATTAATGTCTCGGATTAATAAAAAAATATGGCTATATAGGTAGAAAGTGCAAAGACAACTAAGCTAAGAAGGACAATTGAAACGACGTAGTTTTGAGGGTATGACACAGGTTCAACCTATGTCACCTTAATAGCTTGAAACGACGTAGATTTGAGGGTATGACGCAGGTTGGACCTATGTCACCCTAATAGCTTGAAACGACGTAGTTTTGAAGGCTTGACACAGGTTGAACCTATATTCCCCAAAAGCAGAGAAGAGAGAACTCGTACGCAGAGGTCGGAGTGATTAAATGAGACGACCTACGGCGTGAAATCCCCCCGGTGCATTCCGTCCGGCAGCAAGTCTCCTTCGACGGTGAGAAGTAATCGGATTCGGCGTGAAATCGACCCCGTCTCTCTCCTAAACTTGTCTGGTCTGCTTCTCTCTCTCTAAGATGATTTTGTACAGCTCATTTACTGCTTGGATCAGTCACTTTGTCAATTGCGCGTGGTATGTGCGTAGTAATCGATTTTTGCTATTTTTCACTTGTTTTTGGCAGCTATGGAATTTATATTTTGATCCGAGAATATAGAGGAAATAGACGCAAAATAGAAAAAGTTCATTTCTCTATGAGATGTTGCCTCCCCGCTTAAATTTCGAAATGAGGAATGTTTTCAATCTTTATTCCAACCTTAATCCGAGATATTTTGACGTGGACACAATGCTGTTGCTTAAACTTAAGAGTAGTTTCCCTTTCTCGTTTGTTCAGTTGGGAGTCGAAGGAATGCAACCCAACCTTATCAATTCGTGGACATGTTCGGCATTTGGAGCTGTATAAAGGTTGTTAATTTCATGATTGGTCTCTTTTTGGTGCAGTCGGCTGTTTTGCCTTTTCAATAATATTACTTATTACAGAAAAAGAAAATCTGATTGCACTGAATTGCAACGGTGTTATGTTGCAGACATGGATATCAAATGCAAAAAAATTCTTAACGAATGGGAAGTGGATCCCAAGGTGAAATTTGTTCTAGTTGAAAGCAGCTCACCACGTGCGTTTTCAGCAGGTGACAGTATGAATAGATGGAATATTCTCCTTAAGCCTTTTGATTCATTCAGTATTTATTCCATAGTGAACTTCTTAATTTGATATAATCCATCTTTGTTAAATTTTGGGGTTTATTTTAGAGTGTTATGTGTGGTTTTGAGGATAACCACTCATGGGCAATGCAGGAATGGATATTAAGGGAATTGTTGCTGAAATTCAAAAGGACAAAACTACACCTCTTGTCCACAAGGTTTTTTTAAATAACTCAATTGTTTTTGTGCTATAAGTGTCTGTCTTGTACGGTGAAAATGACTTGTTTGATTGTACCATGATATCTGAGCAAGGCCATTGTGCAGGACATTTGATGTTCATAGTGCTCCTTTAGCACTTGAAATCAAATCCGTCCTCATTTTTGGAGTGCATCATGTGATGAGGCTTTTTTCCTTCCATTGCTTGGATAAGTGCCACTTAGATTGTTATGTTGTTGTGGGGAAGTGTCACGACATAAGTTGAATGTTAACTGATTTGGCATCATTTGCAGATTCTGTCTGTACCGTTTGTAACTTGATTTTTACCGGTGGCGATTCCTGTTGTGTCGTCTTTATATATATGTCCCGTTGCCTATTCAATAGAGAGGCTCATAACTAGATCTTCCTCTATCTCTTCAGAAATCACATTTCAGTGTCATAACGGTGTGTTGGATGGAAATCCAAGAAAATGGAAAAAGTACCATACCTTGTGATTATTTAATTCCTTTTCCGGAATACAAAATGTTCCTTCCAGATAAATTATTTGCCTCCCGGTTTTGTTTAGCTTGAAGGTGCCTTAAGTTTGCGGCGTGAGCGCAATCTATCAAGTGCCTAATTATGCTTCCATATGAGTTTTTTTTCATCTGTCCGTGCGCGTGTGTCTGTGTCTCTGGATATGTTTTCACCTCTTTGAGGTTTACCTAAAAGCTGGAGAACATTTGGATTTTAAATGAACGACCTCATTTGGAAAGCATGGACTCATTTGTTTATGTCAAACATGTCATCATCGGGTTTGCATAGATGTTAGTCCTGCAATGCTGTAATCAGTTTAGCATTGGCTCCTGTTGTTCTTTTCACTTACCCTGTGCTTGATTTCTTGCAGGGAAACAGCTCAGACTGGTGGGACTCAAGGTTTCTGATCATCAATTGAAATATGCATCTCTATGCTGCAGATTTTGT
>JAXBDA010002944.1:0-38323 GCA_036023075.1 Gaultheria prostrata | reverse complement strand
TATTTTATTAAAAATAGGGAGGGTAATAGGGAGTGTTGTTGGAGTATTGATAGAAAAAGTGTCAAGTTATAATAGATATATGCACTGTACACTGCCTAATTTACTAAATTATTGTTGGGCTTGCTCTTAAGAAAAACAAAAATCCTACCATGTCAAGTCTCAGTAGACCCCACCTGTGATTAATGAAAGCGAGAACATATGAGGTAATAGTAGTAAGATACTACTGTTTTTAATGCCAACTCCTAACAAAGGACTGCAATAGCCATGTACGGGTCAGGGTCTTTACACCTACCAAATATTTTGTCACTCCTAACATAGGACTGCATTTGTCATATATGCGTCATGATCTTTACAAAATTACCCCCAGAAAATATTTTGTCAAATTTATGAGAAATAATTCCATGAATGGCTAAACCATTGTCGTGTCTATGTTTTTAACCGCTTAAATTTTTGTGACACATCATTCTTCGGTTTCGAGAGACTTTTGTAATTGTTGCATTAAGCATTTAAGTCCGGTGATACGTTTATTCTCCATTATGTACACTCTGTCCTATCTTTGTTTGTGTGATTGCACCTACAAAGCGAATAAGGCCCAAGTCTCAGTGACGGGAATCTTGAAAGGAATGAAAACGTTTCTAATGTTTGGGTTAGAGTACACTGTTTTCCGTCTTGATTACCTATCCCAGTTGAAATAAAAAAAAGTACGGTTGCCCAAGTTCCCGAGACTACAATTACATAATCTCATACTTCACATATCTATACTAGGACACAAAATAAGCAAATACGCAACTCAATCAAAAAAGGACTCACCCAATAACCGGACCAGATGCCTGTGCCTGAGCCGATTGATGATTGTGAGCTCAGCCAAGAAATCATCCTGACCCTTCAAACTCTCCCTAGAAAACATCTTCACAGCCACATCCAAATTCTCATTCTCTAAGTACCCTTTGTAAACCACTCCAAACCCACCTTGTCCCAACTTCATCTTCTCATCAAACTTATTAGTAGCTTTCTGCAAATCCTTAAACTGGAACTCCCTAGGTGTCCCAGGTAAGCTCTTCAAAGCCCCCAATATATTCGGGTTCGACCGCGATAACCGCCGCTTACGCAGGAAGTATCCCACCACCAACGCCACCGTTAACAGCACCACCGCCGGTATACCGGCGCCGAGGCCGATTTTTATTAACAGTTGTTTTTCGTCGTAGAAGTGCTCCACTGTCAAATTCCATCGTAAAACGCAGTTGAGTTGGGTGAAGTTGCCCGTTGATGCGGAGAAACCGAAATAGGAGTTTTGATTTACGACTCCTCTCAGCTCCAGATTAGATACGAGGATCGGGTTGTCGGGTCTGGGCGGTGTTGGATCCGTTTTGTTTTGTTGAACAATGTAAACCTCGATTACCTATTTATATTTTTGAGACAAAAACGAAAATTTCATAATCATGAAAATATGAAATAATATTGGTACAAAAAGAAAGAAAAATTTATCGGAAAAGAAAAAGAAAAACAAGTAAAGCACGATTATCTATTTACATTTTTATCGACAAAAAATAATTTCTTGTACTATAAACGATAAAATCAGTACAATAGGAAAAAAAGCAAGGGGTAATTTTTACAAATTACTCAAAACTATTCTCTTTTTTTTCTTTGAATAAAAAGATAAGATAATTGATATTTACAATCCCAAATTATTGTCCATACTCTTAAAATTTTTACATATGAAAATTTCACCATAAGATAAAAAAGGGGCATGGATAATAATTTTGGGAAATCACTCCCTCAAGATAATTTCATTACTCATCAGTGATTGCCCGAAGGGCGAAACTCCAATCCGGAGCCCGAGGTTGGGTAAAAATACCACAACTTTGGGGGTGTCGATATGGATCGGAAGAGAATACGTACATACATACGAACAATACCCATGAAAAAAAAAAAAAAACGGCGCTAAAATTGCTAAAAAACAAGAGTAATGCAACATAGAAATGAAAAAAACTGAAAACAGAGATGGGTAAAAATCAGTTTAGGCACAGATATTCTGATTCAGATTATGTGTTTTCGGACCTGTATGAATTTCACGTCGGTCAAAAAAATTTCGAACACATCTAAGCTCCAATATCTGTATCTATCTATAGCACGGCAGGGACAAAGTTACATCGATTGATTACCTTTTGGACTCCGTCGTACTGGACCCAGATGTTGAAGAAATTGGCCGTTTTACCTTCCCCAACCAGTTGGTACCCAAGTGGGGTCAACAAGGTGGTATTGTAAGATTTCACCGTATTAATATTGAGTCCAACGTGATTCGAATCCGGATCAAAATACTCCTGAAAAGTATCCAACTCGACGGCGATAAGTTTGTTCGTCGTATGGCCGTCGGTTGTAGAATTAGTCAGACCCAAGTACTCGCCGAAGCTATTCGGCGGGCAATTCAGGTCCGGCGCCACCACGAACGCGAGACCCTCGCCGGTGGTATTATTGTCCAGCCGGTAGAGGTTAACGAGGAAGGAGGCGTTAAACGACGCGACTCGGTCGGAATACGTGTCGTTTTGGCCCTCCCATAGTTTGAAAGGGGATTTGTACAAGATTCGACCGGATAAGTTGGTGAGTGAGGAGAAGGCGTTGTTGGCGGTGTCGAGGGTGATTTGGAGGGCGCCGTTGCTGATGGTGGCTTGTGACTCGACCTGGAGGGTTTGGCCGAGTTGGAATGTGTCGTTGAAGTTGGGGTACTGGATGGTGGTGGTTTTGAGTTTGGCTGAGACGGGTGGTGGTGGGAGGAGGAGGAGGAGGAGTGGGAGGAAGAGGAGGACGGCGGTGGTTGAGTTGGCCGCCGTCAGTCCCATGCGGTTTCAGGTGAGTCGATTGGGTTTTGGGGTGTGTGTAATGTGGGTAAATCAGGGTGGATCTGGGTATGTAAAATATGGGGGGAGAGAGAGAGAGAGAGAGAGTGAGAGAGGAATGGGAGTTTTGATGCACGCGGTGCGAGGAGAATGGGTGGAATTAAAATACTACTTGGGAGAGAGAGAGAAAGAGAAGATGGGTATGATTGTGTACGAAGTAATCCCTCGTCCCAAATTAATGGTTCATTTTTATTATTTGATATATTAATTAAAAATTATTCATAATTTTTAATTTATGATGATTTTTATATCTAATATGGATATTATTTGATAGATCTCAATTAGCTTTATAATGCAAAAATTTTGAAATTGTAAAAAACGTTATAAATTGTGAAAAATAAATAATTTATTGAGTGACACGACTGCTGGAAAGGGACCATTAATTTGAGTCGAGGGAGTATGAACTATATGAAGGAGTATGTGCACAAGTTTGAACAGGCTAATGAATAATAATAGGGTAATTCTATTCACAACTCACTTTTTGCTAAATACAACCATAATTCATTCTTTAAATAGGTTGTATTTAGCAAATAATGGGTTGTGAATAAAATTACCCAAATAATAAATGGTCTTCTCTCTCTCAAATGCATCGAAATTCCGCCTTATCAATTTTCGGATTACTCCGAAATTCAACATGTGCAACAGTGCAAATGAAGGAAATTTTTGGTGAAATGTCAACCACCCATGAGGCCATGAATTTAAATGGAGAACCAAAGAAAGTTAATACTAAAACAAAGCGATAAATTTATTTATCGATGAACGGGGATTTGTAGTCTAATGATTATCTCGTGGTTCTTCACAAGCAAGATTAGAGTTTGAGCCTCGGTGGAGGTGTTTGAGGTTTAGTAGTATGAATAGCTTCTAAACCCTCTCTGGATTAAGTCACTAATTCTCCTGCTAACCCTTCGATGTATATAGAATGACAAAAAAAAAAACCTTATTTACCGATGATGAGCACAAATTTGCGCCACATCCGCTTTTGTGGGCCCAGCCGAGTGTACATTATAATAATTTGAACGGCTAATTTCATAGGGTCTGCAAAATAATGTATTTACGCCAAAAATCAGCTTGGACATCGATACGTATGTCAAAAGTTAAATATTGGTTTAAAAAACGGATGGTCTGGATTTCTGTCAATAGTTTTTAAGCTAAAATGTCCATGACCGTCCGCTTTTTGAACCAAAATTCATTTGACATACTATCCGATGTCCGATCAAGCTGATTATCTGCGTTAATACTTTATTTTGCTGGTCCTACAAAATTAACGGTTCAGATTATTGCAATGATGGCACAGTTGACCCCATCAATAGATAAATAAGTTTATCTCACAATGAGAGTTTTATTAACATGTGCCCCATAGACATATGATAATGTTCATTAAATGAGCCTAATTAAACTCACTTTTTTTAAAAATACTAAAATTAGTTATGGCTAATGTCTCAAACTTACATTTCACAGGCAAACAAAGACAAAAAATCACATACAGATGGCCTGTTGGGTTTATTAAAGGGTATCACACGTATAATTAGAGCATTCAATAATTTTAAAATTTTTTTTTCGAATTTGCCCGCAAAAAACACCTCAATTGAATGTTTTTAAATATTTCATCCAATATTTCACTTTTTTTTTTCTTTTTTCTTTTTTCAGAATTTTTTTTTGACTATATAGAACTATGTAGGACAGAGCTCATAGGCAATCAGAGTTTGAGCTTTCAGGAAAGCTATAAGCAAAGCCCAAACAACAATACAAGGAAATAAGTCAAATAACCACAAACAAAACCAAGGAAAACCTGAAAACCAAAAAAACAACCATCACAATAGAATAAGGATGCATCATTAGAGCCCAAGAAAAATTCAGCATAAATCACCACCCAAAAGCATTAAACTTACTCGTTCCGTCCCAAAATAAGTATCCGAAACTATACCCTCCGCCCCTTTTTAAGTGTATCTGTGTATGACTTTGTAAATCTAACTTATTAAAAAATAATCATCATTACACATTTCATATCAACTTTACCTTCATTTCACATTTTTCACATCAACTTTTATCTCTATTTTTGAAAATTATCTTCTACTTTTACTCATTAACTATTTACCCACGAACTTTTCAAAATGACAAAATAATGATTTTACAAACTTTTACTTATTAATTTTTCAAAACACACACTTATTAAAAGATAATACAAAATAGAAATGTCCACATTGGGAGGAGGGGATGCTGCTTGGCAGCTGCTGCACAGCATCTGCTGTGCAGTGACCAAACGACAGCGTCCCAAATGTGATCTCAGGGGACCCATTTTCGGGTCCCACACAAATTATCCGAACCGTTAAATAATTTTAAAATAATTATTTAAGTGCTCTTTTCAAAAAAATCAGGACCCTTGGATATTTTTATGTAATTGATCTAAATCGTGTGATTTTCATTCAGAATTTTGGACCTTGTAGTTTGGAAGAATCTTCAAGAAAATTTATACGATTATGCGCTCGGTAATCCATTGATCTAAACCATAGGTATTGTAGGGCTTCTTGAGAAGAGCATCTGGTAAAAAAATTATCTTGTTGGGACATCGATAAGTATCAAAAAACTAAAAAATTTAGTTTTTTTATACCTATCGATGTTGGATCAAAACAATTTTTTTACTGGATGCTCTTCTCAAGAAGCCCTACAACACCTATGGTTCAGATCATTAGGTTACTTAGCACAAAATGGTATAAATTTTCTGGAAGATTTTTTCAATCTACAGGGTCCTGAATTATGAATCAAAATCAAATGAATTAAATCAATTACGTAAAAATATTCAATGGTCCTGATTTTTTTCAAGAGCACTTAAATAATTATTTTAAAATTATTTAACGGTTCGGATAATTTGTGTGGGACCCGAAAATGGGTCCCACGAGATCACATTTGGCAAACCACTTGGTTTGCATACCAAACGCTGCCGTTTGGTCACTGCACAGCAGGTGCTGTGCAGCAGCTGCCAAGCAGCATCCCCTCCTCTCCACATCTTGAAGTTTGAAGTTTATGGGTATGAAGTTTGAAGTTTGAACAGTAAATGGTCTTCTCTCTCTCTCAATTGCATCGAAATTCAGCCTTATCAAGTTTCCGCGAGTACTAGAATTCCGAAATTCCACATGTGCTAATGAGGGAATTCTTGGTAAAAGGTCAACCACCCATGAATAATTGAAGGACCAAATTAGTTTTACTAAAACAAAAAATTCCCCTTAGTACAGATTTTTCTTACAGATTTTGCACAAATTTGTTGTTTTGGGTCTCTTCCGGATCCCATACGGATGATCGGAGCCGTTTATGTTTTTCAAAATAATATCTACTTGTACCTCGTAAAAAATCAATTAAATTGGATATTGGAAAATGCTCCTTCGTTTCATCTAAAGAAAAAACTGGATGAACTAATGGAGCATTTTCCGATATCCGATTTAGCTGATTTTTTACGGGATACAAGTAAACATTAATTTGAAAAACGCCGATAAAAAAAATATTATTTTGAAAAACATAAACGGCTTCAATCATCCGTGTGGGATCCCGAGGAGACCCAAAATAACAAATTTGTACAAATCTGTACACACAAATTTATCGCAAAAAGTAGGGAGACACTAACATGCAAAGATGCGCGCTGTAGATACATACCCACAGTGTACAAATCATGTACAGATGGTCTGTGGGCAGGGTCGAACGGAGGCGGATGCAAAAGGGGTCCTAGGCCCTTGCACACTCCCCCAATTATCTCACCAATTAAACTCTATTTTCACATTAATTTAGAAAAGTTATATAGAATTGGCCCATGGAAGTCTCTTGAGTGAATTTTGTTTTGATAAGTTTCTACACATGCGAGAAAAAAGAACCTTGAAATTTCAAGTTATCGACTATTTTTAGGTCGTGGTTATAAAATTATATGCGATTATGTATATGTACACAATCTCGTCTTCTTCTCAGAACTCGTAAGTAGCAATAATTATATCACAGACTATAATTTTTGTTATTAATGTAAAAATACATATAGATAATCTGTGCCGAGTATAAATTAAATCATGTGTCTGGCACTGTCCGTGGGGTCCACTAAAGGGTCTCACATAGATAATCTGAGTTGTTCAATAATTTTAAAATATTTTTGGCGCTGTTTTTTTTTTTTTTTGATCGGCAAAAAGGATTTTATTAAAAAACTCGATGAAGGGTACATCGAGAGGAGAAAAACAAAGAATTGTCAAAGAACGGCGAAAAATAAAAAAACATCCAATGAAAAATTGGATGAGAGAAAAAAATTAAAAAGCCTAAAGAAAGAACTAAAAGAAAACCCCCAAAAAGATCATCACACCCAAAAGTAGAGATTCCACACCACCACATAGAAGATCTCGATGATGCCCGATAGTGATGGTAATGATGGAGATGATAAGAGATGAATTACAGTGCAATTGGGGTCTCCCTATCAAAGATGCCAGAAGAAGATTGGTAAATTCTTCCAGAAATTTGTAGCATAGATTTTCTTAGAATTCCTCCAGGAAACCTCTCCGGGAATCACTGAAACCTTTTTGATCTTCTTTTCCCTCAAAGAAACAACCTCACTTGAAATATTTTCCTTACTCAAGCCTGAAATGAAGACAATTACTGTGCACTATGATAATATTTTCCTTACTGTGCGCTGTTATTGATGTAGTTAATTTCAATTAACAATTACATATGTTGAATACAATTGTGGGTTATTTTCGAATTTAGATTGATGATTGAAATTGTTTGTGTTTGTGATATTAGTCGAAATATATATTTTTGATTTGTTGATATATTTCAACAACAAATTTACTTTAAGAAAATAGGTTTTGATCATTTTATTTTTCAAGAAATTGATGTTCTCCATGAGTTCTAAATAGTGACGGTTTCGATTATTAAAGTTGGGTAAAAAAGGTTCGCAAATCATTGAATAAGGAGAAATTTTTCAGTCTTGGGTGGGTATTGCTCACGTGGTACCCGCTCAACAATCTCAACCATTCAAAGCGCGATCCCACGGTCAAGAAGAGAAGAGAGAAAAAGAGAGAGAGTGTTCGGGTGAGAGGAGATAGAGGGAATCGATTGAATGGCCGAGATCGCATTCGGTACCCAATTTTTTTTCTTGAATAAGATTAAGGTCCTTAACTGATAGCATCCTATCACATACTTTATTACTGATTGCTTATAAATTTGTTTGCTTTGTCAATTGCGAGGAATTCTAAATTTTTAATACCTTTATCGGTCATGATACGCCACTCCTCAATAGTCTCCCAAGTAAGCTGGTAGAATTTATAGTGACGCCAATTGGAGATCTAAAATATGATATAATAATATTTTTTATGCCAAATAAGTATTTACTAATATTTGTTTACTATTTCTAGGTTGGATTATTCTTTTTGAAAACATCATCATGTTGATTAGTATAATAACTTGTCAAAAGAATTACAAAGAAAAATCCACAAAAACTAACATTCACAAAATAAATTTACTTAGGTTTCCCGTTTCCGTAACCACTATAAGCTGACATGATAAAAACCGCAAGTTCACGCGTTTTAAAGAAAAATTATTGAAAAGAATGAAGAGTTCATACCCTAGCTTATTTTATGTCCGCAAAATTAGGGCCGGATGGAGATCCAACTAGCAAGTGCCGGAAGCGCATATATGTTAAGTGCGCTAAAAGCAAATAATATGGCCAATAGATTTGTGGCCTTGGAGATTTTAATTACCCAACTCTGTCAGTTGAGATGCCATATTGTGTCATCTTGTCTTACGACTTTGCTCATTGATCGACATGATATGTTGTATTATCTTTCACTGGTGACATATCGTGACGTGGTGTGTTTTTTACTAAGTTTAAACACTAATTTAAAGCCTAGCACAACAATATAAAATTAGTTTTTTCATCTTATGCAATATATGCATAAGATCTTCAATCTGGTGGTGTGTTTTTTGCTGCCGGGAAAATAGAATATGTGGGAGCTTGTTCCTATGTCTGGACAAGTCTTTTTCTAGTGTTTTCTCTTTTGGCTTCATTTTTAGTTTCTCGCTAGTTATGTTGCCTTTCTTTATCCTTAGTCTTTTGCTTGGATATGATTTCCCCTCGATGTACCCTTTGTCGAGTTCAATAAAATTTTGTTGCCGTTTCAAAAAAATAAAATAAAAATATATGCTTCTAAAGGTTTCTAAACATAAGCGCAATAAACAAATATCCCTCCCTAAGTACTTCTATGTGAGCTTTCACAGTTGACCGCGCCGAGTTTTCATATCTTGAAAGTGTTGCATGAGTGTCTCATTAACAAGTCCATCAAAAACATCGATCCCTCTCTATATAAACCACCAAGCTATCATTCAACTGATCACTCATTTTGTTCGAGACCGATTCTTCACAATGTTCATAGCTGAAAATACCCTTTTGATGTAGCAGTTGCACCCAGTAAAATTAATGCTAAAATCAGAGCAAGTAAACTAAATGATAGAATTTATCTCTCCCGGCTCCACCATTTCTTTAGAAAGAATAGTAAGTCCATTTAACCTTGAGAACTCATTATTATAGAACACGTAAAAAATGTACGTATCAAGTTGATCATGAAGCACCATAAGCTCAACCGGAGTAAATTCTTTTGGATAAAACTCGGCAAGACAAAGCAACTTTTTCTTGTCAAAACTAGAAAACAAGTTGCGTGGATTCAAACATGGCACACAAAATAATAACTCACTATTCGCCTCAGTAAAACACGAGAATCAAATTCTTAAAAGTTGCATGTCAATAATAGTGTAGAATACCTCCACTCGGTAATAATGTCAATAACAGTGAAGGCGAAGAGAGTGAAGATCGACGAATGGCAGCGCTACTCCAGAAGCTAGAAGGAGAAGGGTTTTTGTTTGATATTTAGATATACTACAGTGCATATACAGCATCGTCTTCTTTTTGTTAACTTTAAATAAATAAAAAAAACCTGATTCTATCCACCAGCTCTGCAACCTCTAGCACCTTTGCTTTGAAAATAATTTGATTTCTTTCGAGCCACAGTGACCAAATTATAGCATAAAAACTGATTTCCGAACATCCCTTTTCTACACTTCTATATTTATTATTGAACCACCAACATAATAGCTCGTACAAACTAGAAGGACAAACCCCATTTATACCCCACCAATGTACAATCAGAGACCAAACCTTCCATGAAATTCTGCAATGTATCAGCAGATGCAATGGGGTTTCAACTTCTCGATTACCGAAGGAACACCAACCTCCACCGGTGGCCTGGTGATATACTACTGTATTCCTTCTAATAAGCTCACTTCCTGTTGCAATTTTATTTTTAATTTATGGCTTGCCAAGTGAACACTTCAACTTTGAAAGGATAGATGTTCCTCCGTACTAAACTGCATTCAGACCCCTCAGAATTGAAATCCTCGTCCCATTTCCCGTAACAGGATTTTACTAAAAACGACCCACTCGAATTCTCCCACCTCCACTTCAACGAGTCCTCTTCATTGCTATTGAGCACAACTTCATTAAGCTTCACCGGAGATACAGTTGGGTATTAGAAAAACAAAGGAAGTAAATTTTCTGTAGGTTGCTCCAAAAAATCACATAATGAAAAAAAAAGAAAAGGAGGAAGTAATTGCCAGCTAATTGTAGTTGCTCATTATAGCATTTCATTTTTTTGGTGTCACTAGAATCTAGATTTTAATTAATTGGAAAGTTTGACATTCATGCTTTCATGTCCCTACTTTAGTGTATCAAGAGTATTCATATTGACAGCCAATTCAATACGGGTATTTGTTTTTAGCAAGGACAAAGTACCCGCTGTAAAGCAGAAAAACAAACACTGCTTCTCCCTCAGCTAATTTTTAGTTAACCCGGGGTGCTGTACACCCCTCAGCCGTTCGATCGTGTTTCAGACGGCCAAGGGATGCACAACACCTCTGGGTTATATTTTTAGCGATCTTTAGTACAAAGAATTTAAAAGGTAGACACAAATATTTTATTTTTCATCTGAAAATCGCATAATTCTTCGTAGTGGTATATCAATTTGGAATCGAGCGAGTAAAGCCATAACTCTCCTTCTCCCTCTCTTTAGATCTCTTATAGTACTATGGTATATATATGTAATGGGTGAGAATCGTAAGATGGCTCAAATTACCCATACATAAATATTCCTTCTGGTCTAACTGTTTCTCCATCACCTGATGGGTTCTCAATTGAGAAAATAGGATCAAACAACGTGTGGAGTGGTAACTGGCCAATGGTCGTCCAACTACCGAATTCTCAATTACTAATACAATTCAAACCAACACAAGAGTGTCACTTCAAAATGAGAAACAAAGCCCAATGTCACTGTCCAAACCATAGTCCAAACGGAAACTTCTATGAATCTTTGATTGGAAACAGGGATTTTGGCATGCCAAAGTCGTTATTAGAACAATACCATGGTCACGTGACAGTTCCCCGGTAGCAAAAGCAAAATCTGTGTCTTTGTAGCACTTGCCGTGAAGTTTCCTTCATGATCGATGTTTGACACAGCCATAGCAATGATGCATGATATTTGCTTAAAGGCATTGCACGTAGGGCTACAAACGAGTAGAATCGAGCAGAATTTTAGAATGTTCGATCAGGTTCGTTCGTTAAGTTTTTAAACGAATTCGAGCCAAGCTCGAGCTCACTAAAAATTTGACGAGCCGATCTCAAACCGAGCTTGCCAAGGTTTGACTCGAACTCGAACATGTTCACGAGCCTTAACGAGTAAAAAATACTATATATTTATGTTCTCATACATATGTAAAACTGTAAATAAAATTTTTATTTTGTACATAAATAAGGTCATACATATATAAAATTATAAAAACATATTAAAATTCTAAGCTTGAAGTACTTTAAAAGTTTGTATATATATAAAATATAAAATTTTCAACATGAACATGTAAAAGTTCTTACATGTTCAATACATGTTCAATGTTATATGTGAAATTCTTACGAAATATATATATACTCTAGGTTCGCGAGCCCACCCGAGCCGAATATCGTCGAGTTCAAGTTCGGCTTGTTATGGACTGAGCCTAACATTGGGGTCTAGGTCCAGCTCGTTTGGTAGACAAATCGAATTCGAACGAGCCCGTACCGAATCGAGCCTTGAATAGTTCGTGAATGACTCGGTTCGTTTGCAACCTTAAATTACACGTAAGCAAATTGGTGTTCCTAAAGTCTGAATCTTTAGTTCCCTAAAAAGGCCCGTTTTTTTGACGGGAATCTCATGTGATATGTTGCCCAACGTGATTAATAATGCTGATATTAATAGTGCCACACTTTCGTTGTACATCTCACATTTTGGAATTATGTATATTTACAGATTCTCCGGCTAGGTAGAATTTTGACCAGACACCAGATATGTGGTCCCCTTGGATAAAAAATAGTACTCCAATTCGACGCTCATATCTAATCAAACAAATTGGCCTTTAATTTTTTTGAAAGGACTATAACTTATACCAAAAAGAAGTCTTAACCCTTAATTTTTTGCAATAACAAAGCCAATTTTGACTTTTTTTCCTACGTCAATTAATTTCATGTCTAATGCTGCAATTCGCCACCGTAGTCTTTCATTACCAAGATGAATTCTAAACCGTGAAAAATTCCAATCGTCAAAGTGGATCCCAAAACAGTCAGTATTATAGGGGTATCATTGAACAAGACCCTCCACTATAGAGGATTTTATTCATGTGTACGTGCACATTTACTTTTTTATAGCAGGTTTCTTTATTATCCACTCACTTTTTTTATTTATTGCTGTAAAGTCGCATAATGAAAATCCCCTCTAAATCTATTAAATTTTTTAACTATTATGATGTAACTTCACTATAATAACAAATTAACAGCTAGCAAAAAATATATTGATTAAATAGAAGAGAGTGAAAATGATTGGTGATAATTAATAAAACATTATTGTGACCCTATAATCATAAGTAATCAAAGGCCACTTGATGCAATGATTTTCCAATATGCCATTCCACCGAATGAGTACTGGCCCCTTTGTTTATTTTCACAGATACTAAATTTATTTCTATTGTGGTAGTATCCCCAGTAGTAATACGGATGGAAAGTGGCCCTATAGTGAGCTGCTCAATATAATGTGTAGTGAGTAATATAGACCGTTTGATTTCTACAATTGATGGCTCAGATGTGATTTACACTATTACCAGTAATAGTACATTTTGGCCGGTAAGAGTGCATAGCGAATTCTGAATCATCAATTGTGGTGATCAACGTTTCTCATTACTCACTACACCCTATAGTGAGAAATGCTCACTGTATATGTCAAGTCCTATTCAGTTTTTTTAGTTTTTTGGGTCCATTCCGGAATCAAAAGTTGATTGGAATCATTCATTCATCTTGTAGACATCGTGAAGATAAACATCAATGCCAAAAATTTGTTCGATCAGATTCCGTTTGATATATGGACAAATTGATTTCGCGCGAGGAAAAGAATCTTGTTGAAGTTTCAAACCATATTTTTCTTTCTTATTTTTTTTCTCGCAGAAAATAGATTTGTTCATACACCAAACGAAATCTGATCAAGCTAATTTTTGGCACGAATATCTATCTTGATGAGAACGATTTCGAATCTAACTTTTTTGCTACGGAATGGACCCAAAAATTGGAAAATTGTGCAGGACTGGGCATTTTGAAAATTTGACCAGAACTCAGTCCTAGTAGCACATGGATGACTGTTTTGGGTATCGGAAAATACCAACTTCTCAAGAAAAAACTATTTAGTGCTCTTCAAATTTGCTCCAGTGGTTTTTATCGCCGCGTTTATATTGACGTGGAATGCACCACAAATAGTGTAAACATCATACCAATATACGGTGGCAAGCACCGGGACAGACATATGTTGGGTTCCGTGTGGACAGGGCCGGCCCAAGATATTTGGGTGCCTTAGGCCTAATCATAAAGTTGTGCCCTATATTTCTTTATAACTAAAAAACAAAAGCGGAATTAGTTGTTTACATAATTATTTTAGTCCATAGTAAACAGCAAAGGGTGGAGCTGGTTAGTCAAGGAGAAGCGGCTCCACATGGGCGATGTCGTCTTGTTCTTGCGCCACCAGCTTTTCATTCAATGGAAGCAGCAGGTTGTGGCTTTGGTGGCGGCGGTGGATCAATTACCCGTTAAGGTTGGCATGTGGGCACTAGCCGCGCTACATGTACCTTTCAATAGTCACATGACCACTCAATTTTTTTTTTCTTATAATACATGTCAAAAATTTTGGTTAGTTCTCTTTTGAACGCTCAGCCCAAATATAAAATGAACAAGAACATATATTTAAAAAGGATTGGTGTGAACCTATTCGCTACATAATTTTCTAAAAAGAAAAATGAGTGTATTTATCCTTCGATTTTATTGGGCCACCAAATGGGCTTTTGCTTTGTGAGTATCATTGGGCTTCAACATGAACAGTTTTTAGAGCCCTAAAACCTAATTTGACTACTTATTTCGGCTTCAAAAGACTCCTACTCGGCCTAATACTAAAAATTATTGGAGTGCCCTCATTTTTGGACCAATTTTTGATGCCCTAGGCCCGGGCCTCTTGGGCCTTGCCCAAGGGCTGGGCATGCGTGTGGAAACAGCCGGCCCCCACTCGATTTTGCAAAATTATAGTATAAATATTGTGAAATATTTTAATTATATGCAATACATCTTTTGATATTGTTCCAATAAAATAAGTCTAAATTTCCTTTACGTGCAAATACACCCATTTTTGTTAATTATAGGATCATCTTACCAGCAAAAAAATGTATTATTTTAAAGAATTATAAACGGGCACCCATGAATGCAAATTACTGGATCCGTTTCCGCATGCCAACTACCCTAATTTCTTACATGAGTGTACGGCTAACTGAACGGTTCTATGGTCTGCAAGTGACATTTATTGGCACAGCTTCCTGGCATCACCATTGATGAAGAATATTGGTCTGCTTCAAAATTTTGATTTTGATTCCACAATTGGCTTTTGAAAATTTTAAAAAATACTGAACATGTGAAGATTTGTGACAGAATTTGACCAAACCTCCATGAGCAGTGGGTCCCACTGCATGTTCTATCTCCAGTGGATAAGTTTCTTTTTTGGGAAAGAAATGGCAATAATGTATTCAATAAGAATAAACCAATTATAATAGTACTGCACAATGTTTAGTGCATGTGAAGAGCTGTTTGGTAGTCATAGAATTTGAGCAAAAAATGAAATTCCAGATGATACGGTTCAAGCTCAACGCAAACCCATATATATGAGAAGTGCGGAGGTTTATACGGCGTACGTTGATCTATGGTCTCTGTAAAGTTCCAAAATTTGTAACATCTGCACGTTCGCTAGTAACATAGGGCTTTGCACGCTCGTAACGATAGTTAGAACGATTAGTTCAATATAACGAACAACATGGCTCATAAGTTGATGATTTGAAAAAAATCATTTGTAGGGTCTGATGCATAGATAATTCCATGAGACAATCAGCTTGATCCGATAATCGTAGCCTCAAAATTACCACATAGTATCTTTGTTAATCAAAAGCATATCTAATGTTCATTGTTTGTAAAGTTCTAAAGATAAAATGCGTCGATTACAATTTTAGTATATCAAGCAATTTTTCCCATAAGTTATGTTCATACAAATTTCAAAAAAAAAAAAAAAAAAAAAATCTACAATTCAGTCTACAAATGATCAATTGAAATTCTAAAAATATAATTCGTATTGAGCCCATAAACCTAGACTGCACGGTCCATAGGCTGAACATAACTGGACTCAGAGTTTGGGCTTTGGGACAAAACGTTGACCTGGTTCTCTATGGATATTTTACCTCTCTCTCTCTGCCATGGAGAAGAGTTTGCTCCCTTCTAAAATGTCAAGTTCGGAACCTATTAGGCGCTATCATGAGCTTTGTTCCGGCTTTGATTGGGCTCCCCACGATGAAATTTGGCCCAGAATTAGTCGAGATGCACCTAAAAAATATTCTAGCCTTTTGCATTGTTAACACTTAACACCACTTTGTATATATTCTAGCCTTTTGCACATCCCTTTCTGATTGTTTTTGAACTTTTTACTGGTAGCAGAAAGAGAATTGAAAGAAAAATCAATAATATCGTGACTTCTTACAGCCTTTACACAAAAGGGATACTTCTAACAACTATACCAAATGTACAAGAAAACGTAATTTCATACACCGTCAACAACCAAATGTACATAAGCAATTCCACCATATATTCTTCTTCTTTCCACTCAATAAAATGATCAGAGTAAATACATTAACCGAAAAAAGAAAAAAAAAACACAGATGTAAATCTTTGGATTTCTTATTCCAACGTTTACAACTAGCTAGTAGGGAAGGCCAGAAAAATTGAGAATTTCAATGATATAAACATAGCTATCACTTTATGGTTGTTGGATTTCTACATTGATTGCTGACACATAATGTGTGGTCATAAAGGATGTCGTGTTGGTGGTAGTGGCCAGGATGTTTTCCACCCCAATTGGCACCGATGCCCACATGAAAGGTGGCTTAAACTGTGGCACGGGGGGCACAGGCACTGAGCCCGATAGCATTGGAACAATGTCCTGAGTTTTAGGCCTTTCACTCGCTGTTGGGTGCGAACAGGCAAGGCCCAAAAGCAAAAGCCTTTTGGCCTCCTCTGCAACATTGTCCTCCCCTAGCCTATTGTCAATCGCCTTATGTAACTGGTCTTCGCTATGCAAGGCCCAGACCCAATCTACTAACAACGGGTAGGTATCAATTTGGGTCCCGGGCCTACGCCCACAAACCACTTCCAACAGAACTGTACCAAAAGCATATACATCAGACTGCACGGTCGCCTTGCCTGTCTGCCATAATTCAGGGGCAATGTACCCCCTTGTTCCCGGAACGCCCTCAACTTCTGTGTATGAGGTTTTTTCATGGTCTAGGGCCTGCGCAAGGCCAAAGTCTCCTAGCCTGGCGTTGAACTCGGCGTCAAGCATGATGTTGCTGGCCTTGAGGTCGCGGTGGATCACCGTCTTTTGGTACTCATTGTGGAGGTAGTGAAGGGCGGAGGCTACCCCGAAGATGATCTTGTAGCGGAGATTCCAGCTCAACGACATGCTGTTGGCATCACTGCTGAAGAGGTGTTTGTCGAGGCTTAAGTTGGGCATGAAGTCGTAAACCAACAGCAGCTTCCCATGCTTGTGACACCATCCTACGATAGAGAGAGATGTTTTTATTCGTTCTTGAATCTATTTACAGTTCAACTAGAAGTAAACGGTTTTTTGATGTAGCTTCCTTCTCATGGTGCCAAGGAAAAGTAATGGATTGATGTTTTAGCAGGAGAACCTATGTTTTGGCATTGGACCGAAACGATACTTTTTATTTTCCTAACGTGGAGTGGAAGCTAGGGTGCTATCAACTCCTTTGTGGTTAGTCTATGCAAAGTTTTGCTTTGACTATAATTAGGCTCTTTGCAAATCCCCTCAAATGGATTATGCAATTAAGCCTTAGAATTAGTCGAGATGGGCATTAATCGGTTGGACATGAGCATCAAATAATTTTAAATGGTGCAACTCCCCAATAGTTCACCCACTGAATTTTCAAATTCTTACATGTGAAAGCAAAAAATAAGAGTGTTGCTTCAAAATGAAAACAAAGTCTGATGTCACTGCCAAAACATAGTTCTAGTGGAAATATGAATTTTTTTTCCCCTGCTTCAATACACATTTTTATACTTTTCTACTCGAATTAAGTCGAAAAACTAAAAAAATAAACTATGAATAAGACTAACCTTGTAATGGGACAAGATATCTGTGCCTGAGTTGATTGATAATTGTAAGCTCTTGAAAGAAATCATCTTGACCTTTCAAACTCTCTCTAGAAAACATTTTAACAGCCACCTCCAATTTCTCGTTTTCCAAGTACCCTTTATAAACCATTCCAAACCCACCTTGTCCCAACTTCATCGTCTCGTCAAAATTTTTTGTAGCCTTCTGCAAATCTCTGTACTCGTACTCCTTTGGCGTACCGGGCATGTTCTTAACCTTTCCCGCCATTTGGTGATCCAACCGTCGTATTGACATCCTATTTCGGATGGAATATGCCAAACCCATCAACGCCGGTAAAAGCACCACCGTCGGAATACTGACTTCAAGGCCAAACTTCAACCAACTTTTTTCGTAGTAGTACTCCACCGTCAAATTCCACCGTAAAACGCTGTTCAGTTGTGATGTGTTTAAGCCTGTTGATGCAGAAAATCCGAAATACGAGTATTGTTTCACGACCCCTCTAAGCTCCAGGTACGATGTCAGAATCGGGTTTTCGGGCCTGGGAGGTGTCGGATCTGTTTGGTTTTCTTGTTGAGTCACGTAAACCGCGATTACCTGTTTATGTTTTGATGGACAAAAGAAAATTTTAGTATGATAAAGCAGAGCCAGGGCCGGGACGATTAGATTTTATCAATCGGAAAACTAGGTCTTACCGATTAACCCTTTACCCAATAAGTTAATTTTTACAATGGCAAAATGATGATTGCATAAACTTTTACACATTAACCTTTTAATATGGAAAATTTGAAATGGAAAGTTAATTGTACAAACTTCTCCGTTTCTCTCTGCCATTGTTTGCTTCTCATCTCTCCCGTTATTTGCCAATTCACCAGCCGCGTGGACAACGACTTTCTGAAGTAATACTCCCTCCGTCCTGTCCCATTTTAAGTGACTTATTTGCAAAACGTGTATTTTTATGGATGTATGAAAAATGAACTTCTATAGAATGTTTTTAGATTTTTTTTGTACAAAATTAAAGTACTCAATAAATACTTTAATTTAATATAAAACAAATTAAAAAATGATATAGTGGCCACTTAATGGGATGGAGGGAGTACAAGAAAACCACCAATACCGTTGTGGAATGAATGATTGATGCAAAATCACCAATATCGTTGTGGAATGAATGATTGATGAAAAATCATCCGAGCTGAACAACATTTGTAATACTATGTTGTGGATTAACATTGTTTGGGTGATGATTTCATCTAGGGTAATTATCAGTTACCTCCCCTGAGGTTTCTGACACAAACACATACCTCCCCTCAGGTTTCTAAAATGATACTGACCTCCCTTTCTTTTGCTGACAATATCAATATTCCCCCTTGCCGTTACTTTTCAACTAATGGCGTTAAGTTTAGCATGAAAACTACCAAAATGCCCGTATAATAAAATAAATAAATTCTACCAACTTAGTAATTCAAAAAAACAACTCATCTCTTTTATTTTGTGAAACTGTTTAATTAAGTGAAAATAAATTTATCCATTTGAAAACAATTAGGTTTTTCTTTTTTAGCAAATGTTTTTTTTTTCCGGTTTGTCTCAGCCAAAATGATCAATAAACTTAAAATAAATAGAATCATGTCAATAAAATTCATAGTAGTAAATATATAATATTATTATATATATTATTACTTTATTTTGTATACATGATTATTTCATATGTATAGTAGTAAAATTAATTAATTTTGTATACATGCTTATTTCAAAAAAAAAAAAAAAAGATTACCCTGACTAAAATTGATTGAAACAAAATAATTTATTTATCAGTAAATATATGTTTACATGCTTATTTCATATGTATAGTAGTAATATATTTTACACGGTGATAAGAATTTTATAAAATAATATTACAATGAAGTATTATTACTTTATTGTTGAAAAGTATATCAAAATAATGATTTTCGTCATTTATATAACGATTTGTTTTTGCTACATAGTTTTGGCTTAATATGAATTTTATTGACCATTTTGGTTGAGACAAACCGGAAAAAAAAAATTTGCAAAAAAATAAAATAAAATTAACCTAACTGTTTTCAAATGGATAAATTTAATTTCAGTTAATTAAAAAATTTCACAAAATAAAAGAGATGAGTTGTTTTTTTGAAATATTAAGTTGGTAGAATTTATTTATTTTGTTATAAGGGCATTTTGGTAGTTTTCATGCTAAACTTAATGCCATTAGTTGAAAAGTAACGGCAAGAGGGAATATTGATATTGTCAGCAAAAGTAAGGGAGGTCAGTGTCATTTTAGAAACCTGAGGGGAGGTATGTGTTTGTGTCAGAAACCTCAGGGGAGGTAACTGATAATTACCCTTTCATCTATGTTTTAAAAATCAAACCAGGCCGGCCAGCTCCATCGGTTGAACCGGAACCGCTTATTTTCTAAAGCCGGCCTCTTAGTTTTGAGTTAAACAAAGAAAAATATACGCCACCGAAAAAAAAGAAGAGAAATCATCATATTACAAAGAACCATTGTTGACTAGAATCAAAGATTGAAATTCTAACATATTCGGCCATGTTCGTTTGTGTTCTTGGGAACCCAGGTTTCACTTTTTGAAGTGGGGCCTCCCTCCATTCAAATGTCAAATGTCAAAACATCTTCGTTCAGTAATTTTTTTGCACGAAACTTTACACCATGTTCGGTTTCACCAATTGATGCATGTGGGGCTCACTTCGAAAATCCGCATAAATGATCCAAGCCGTTCATTAATTTTGTAAGTCAATCCTAAAAAACCAACTCATTTGAAAAACTTTAAGTGGTTGATCCATCTTCTACTTATTCATTCACAATTAGGATCATGAATTCTAACAGAAATTTGAAAGAAAGTTAGACAATTGGATCAAGTACTTAAGGTTATACGATTGACCTGATTTTTTTGGGGATGACTCAAATAATAATTTTAGAACTAATGGACAGTTTGGATCATTTGTGCATATCTTTGAAGTGGACCCCACGAATTCATTTCGCACAAGATATACACTAGAGAAATATTTTAAAAAAATGTAAATAAGATAGAGAAAATGTAGGGGGCCCATCTCAAAAAGTGAAACCTGGGTTCTCAAATACCCATCTGAACATGGTGCTTGAGTTTTATGAGGCGGCCAAGGGGAAGTAGAGAGAAGGAGGAGGAAGATCCGCCTCGCCCAAGCCAAAACGCTCACCAAAGGTGAAGAGAGAAGTGCATCTTCAACCATGCTCTAAAACTTTAAAATAGAAACTGAATGTGACATATTGATGCGAGATTTTGTAATTTATTCTTTTTTATATTTAACTTTTGTATTTTATGGAAGAATCTTGGAGGGACCTACTGTCATTTTTAGAGATTTGATCTCCAAAATGAGAGTAGAGTCTCTATAAACAAATTTGGAGACCAAATATTTAAAAAGGACAATGAGTCCGTCCAAGATTATCCCATAAAATACAAAAAGTTAAAGAAAAGTGAGATAAATTATGAACTTTTCCTTTAATTTGTCACATCCATTCTCCATTTTAGAATTTTATAGCATGGTTGAAGATGCTCAAAAGAGTGATGAAGGTAAGGTATAAAAAAGTTTTAGACACAGACGCTCGGATACAAATTTGGTTGCAGACGTGCCGATAGCCATCTAATGCTTGTGGTTTTCACATGTATTAAATGCACCACACGGGACGAAGTTCAATCGATTACCTTTTTAATTCCATCGTACTGGACCCAAACATTGAAGAAATTCGCCGTTGTACCCTCCCCAACCAGTTGGAATCCGAGTGGGGTCAAGGAGGCGGTCATGTTAGATTTAACGCTGTTGATGTTGAGCCCGATGTGGTTCGAATCCGGGTCAAAATACTCTTTAAAGGTGTCCAACTCGACGGCTATAAGGCCATTGGCCTTATCGCCGTCAGTGGTGGAGTTAGTCAGACCCAAGTACTCCCCGTCACTATTCAGCAGGTGATCGAGGTTTGGCGCAACCACAAACGTGAGGCCTTCACCGGGGGTAGTATTGTCCATTCGGTACAGGTTGACGAGGAACGAAGTGTTAAACGACGCCACTCTGTCGGTGTTGTTTTGACATTCCCATAGCTTGAAAGGGTATTTGTATAGAATCCGACCGGCTTGGTTGATGAGGATTGGGGAGTAGACGGAGTGGAGCGTGATTTGGAGGGCGTTGTTGCGTATGCTCGCGGACAAGTCCAGGTGCAATGCTTCGCCGAGGTTGTCGGTGAAGTAATCGTACCGGATGTTGGAGGTTTTGAGTTTGGCGGCGACTCTGGTCGCCGCGGGTGCGAGTAGTGAGAGGAGGAAGGGGAGGAGCACGAAAGAAGTGATTGGCTTCGCAGGCAGTCCCATCCACTTTCAAGTGTGTTGATTGGGTTTGGGTTATGAGAAAATAGATTTGGAGATTTGCGTGTGAAAGAGAGAATAAATGGGACTTTGATGCACACAGGAGAGGGGAGATTGGCTCTGCTGAATAAAAACAATACTTGTAGACAGAGACTTAATTAATTGCTTGAAATCCCCCCTTGTCAATTCTCGGACTAAGAGAATATATGATAAATTGTCAACCGCCAATGAATTCAATTGCCACTTTAGACAACTAGTGTTACGCGATAACGTACTTTCGCACGAAACCGCATGCTCGGTGTTATTTTAATTTGACTTGATCGTATACTCAGTGTTATTTTTGGTATTTGGAGAACATCACAAGAGATTGAGACAATGGTGCTCCCCATGGAGAGTTATCAATGCAATGTTGTTTGGTAAACTATAGGTAGGATCGATCCCAGAAAATGTTGGTACATGAGAATTGGTCCAATTACTTGCATCCTGCAAGCAAATAAAATTGAAAAACTAAAGAAATGCAGCCCCAAACAGGAAGGAGTCAAATTTTATTTACCCAAAAAAAAAAAAAAAAGAGTCAAATTTGACCAACTTCTTTTACCAGCTCAGCGAATGCTTGAGGAAGAGGTGAATATATCTCTTGGCCAAATGTGCGACGCAACTTGGCACCATCTCCTAGAGGATCAATTGATCTGAAATAGAATTTTCGTCGGACGTCTTGGACCTGCAAAACGTAATAAGACGAGGAAATTAAAGCCAGTGCTTCAACTATCGGATCAAAACTACAAATATGAAGGTCATAAACTTAGGTTCGAAAATATACAATTCGTAGTTTTGGTATCAGTGGTCACCAATAAGACCAGAGATTATGCCAATTTGGCTCCTACTGGAAGATAATATAACCATGTAGTCCCAGTCAGCTGCATCACTCCAAAAAGAGAGAGAAAAAAAAAAGCCAGGGGAAAAAACTAGAATACAAGGGCTCTCAAAACAGAATTCCATCCAAATTGCACAATGGGATTTTTGCTTCTATTTGTTCGCAGTCTTATTTTTTTTTGATTGGCAATAAAATTTTATTAAGAAACTTGACAAGGGTACATTAAGTAGGGAGAGAGCGGAGGATACTCCAACTGAGGTTGAAGAAATTAAAACGCCTGATGGGCAAAACTCAAATCACCAAATGGCCTATCCTAGAACAAATAAGGTGAGGAAAACCCCCACCTTATTTGTTCGCAGTCTGATAAGGTGAGGAAAACCATCAAATGATCTTTTTTGAAGTTATTATTTTATGTTTCTTAAGAGCATCTCCAACAGCCTCGGCTGTTGGAGTTTTCCGGCAAATTACCAAGCCAAGTCGTGAAATCCGATGCCAGCAGCCTTGCCATAGACCTCGACAGCTACAGAACCTCACCACAGGAGGCGAGGACTGGCGAGCTCGCTACCCGTTTCTCTCTCTCTGGACAAAACCGATTCGCCGGAGGAGTGATTGTACAATCGATTTGACACCATAGGATTGTAGGTCTCGTCGAGGCGATTGCAATGGTGTAAGAGTCGTCGTCGGAGAAGTTGCCTAGAGATCGCACACGCCGGTGAACGTACGTGCGTGACGGCAAGTGAGATCCACTCTTGCGCGTGGTGTTCACGTGCTGTGAAGTTGAAGACGAGTCAGACGTGATTTTTTTCTTATTGAGCCAAGTGGCTAGTCTGTTGGGTAGAGATAATATTTTTTGACTAGCTATATCACTATATGACACTTTTTGAAACAAAATGGCTAGATTTTTTGCTTGGACCGATGAAAATGCTCTAATAACAATCTAAAGCAGCAGTTCATCTGTCATGGTTTTCACTAGATGGGCATCATGCAACACCTACCTAGCTGGGCAATAAAAGAGTTCCTCGCATCATAATAGGAGTATCATGAAAGGGTTCCCTGGATTCTATTTTTGCCTTGATCCACTCAAAGGCATCAAGCGAAATCAAAATCCTGACATGTAGGAAGGTAGAATTTAAAAATATCTTTGCAATTGTTGCTGTCATGATTAAACTACATTTAACTCAAGAAAGACCAAAATTATACTCTCTGACTACGGATACGTACACACGTATGTACGCATACGGACAAATACGTACGCGCACGAGATAGAATTTAAAAATATGTTTGCAATTCTTGCCGTCATGATTAAACAACATTTAGATCAAGAAAGACCAAAATTATACTCTCTGACTACGGATACGTACACACGTATGTACGCATACAGACAAATACATACAAATCACTTGGTTTGCCAAATGTGATCTCGTGGGACCCATTTTTGGGTCCCACACAAATTTTCCGAACCGTTAAATAATTTTAAAATAACTATTTAAGTGGTCTTGAAAAAAATTAGGACCATTGAATATTTTTACGTAATTCATTTGATTCGTTTGATTTTCATTCAGAATTCAGGACCCTGTAGTTTGAAAGAATCTTCAAGAAAATTTATACAATTTTGCGCTAAGTAAGTCAATGATCTGAACCATAAGTGTTGTAGGACTTCTTGAGAAGAGAAGAGAAGAGCATCCAGTAAAAAAATTGTCTTGATCCGACATCGATAGGTATCAAAAAAACTAAATTTTTTAGTTTTTTGATACCTATCGATGTCCCAACAAGATAATTTTTTAATGAATGCTCTTCTCAAGAAGCCCTACAATACCTATGGTTTAGATCAATGGATTACCGTGCGCACAATCATATAAATTTTCTTGAAGATTTTCTTTCAAACTATAGGGTCCTGAATTCTGAATGAAAATCACATGAATTAGATCAATTATGTAAAAATATCCAATGACCCTGATTTTTTTCAAGAACACTTAAATAATTATTTTAAAATTATTTAACGGTTCGGATCATTTGTGTGAGATTCGAATGTGGGTCCCACAAGATCACATTTGGAAAACCAAGTGGTTTGCCTACCAAACGCTGCCGTTTGGTCACTGCACAGCAGGTGCTGTGCAAGTGATGCCAAGCAGCATCCCCTCCTCCGAAAAAATAGGAGCCATTAATAATAAAAATAGAGAACAAAAGGAAAAGTGAGGCTAGAAGGAGGCTAAATTAAAAAAGAAAAGAAAAAGAGGAGCCTGGGAATCGAACCCAACTCTCAGGAGTAAAAGTGGCAGCAGGTAGCATCAAATGGCCGCCGAACCAGAAATGCCTTTGCTTCAATTAGGGGAATTTTATATAATATTTATATATAACTGGTAATGGTTTTTTTGGTTGTTCCACCTCGGGGTTGCCTAAACCCGGAGGCTTGATGGACTTACCCTGAGCCGGCCCTGAATAGATGCTCTTGTATGATGGTGCAAGAAAGAGGGAGAAAGGGAAAAGAGGCACACAAGGGTCAAAACCTTAATTCTCGAAAATCTCTTATTCTCTTAATCAAAGCCTCCCGATTGCATTGTCCAACGTCTTATTTATAGACTCATAACCCTAATGGAAGTAAAAGGAAATATTAAAAATAACCTAATTAAATACTAAATTGCCTCCTATAATTAATACTCCCTCCGTCCCATATTTGTTGTCCATTTTCACTATTCACTGCACCTCAAAAAATTGGTTAATCTTTCAACGTGTAATGTTATATATATTCAATATGGATCTTGTTTGATAGTTCTCGATGAGTACTATTAAACAAAATTTTCAAAATTGTAAAACACATTATAGATTGAGAGATATAAATAATTGAAAAATAGCACGCAAACCCGTAAATGGACAACAAATTCGGGACGGAGGGAGTAATTAAAATAACAAAATTACCAAAGACATTTATTAGACCAAAAAGACTGAATTGCACGCCTCAGGCCCATAGCCTTTACTTGAGGCATCTAAAGCGGACAACTACGGTCCAACCAATCCACAGCTACGCCATCATTGTAACTCGGAAACACGAATCTTTTTACAACCAGAAAGTCTTGGTACCCAGAAAGGATATCCAGAATTGACCCAGAATGTATAAATTAATGGCCCAGATTTACTCCAAGTGAATCTGGGCCATTGATTTTCAAATTCTGGGTAAATTCTGGATATGTGTATATAACAGTGCTGGTCTCCTCAATAGTTAAATCAACATAAATTGGAGGTCCTGATAATGTAAAATATCAAAATGGAATTGCGGTCATGACATATACTGTAATTAACTAGCATATAACCCGTGTTATGCACGGAGTATACCAAAATTTATTTTAGAATATTTTTTTCTTTCAAAATATCATCATTGCATTGTCCTATGTGTATTAAATTTTACAAAGCAAGGGTAAATGAGTAAACTCATCAAATTTTACCCATTACTTTTAAACTGGAACAATATTTTTGGAAGAACAGAAAGTAGAAAGTATCAATAGTGACTAAAGTTTGGGATGGAGGGAGTGATTGCCTTGGACCCTGAAGTGTTTGTGAGAGAGAAAGAAAGAGCCTCAACAAAAGCATGAATCATTGCCGATCAAAAAACAAAAAACCGATAAAAAAAAGAAGCATGAATTAATCAAACACACGGAAAGAGATCCATATTGTTTTTAGCTCCAATGTGTGCCTGAAGCCTAGCTAAAATACTTAAAAGAAGCATCAATGTGTTGCTACTTGCTTGATTAGCTGCTCGATCTAGCTAGCGACTCTTGAAGATAAAGTTGGCTTCTCGCTTCCTGCTAGAAAAGCCACAAAAGTGAAGCACAAAGAGGTCTCCCTTTTCTTGTATAAAGATTAGCTTGAATATCATTTTTACAAATAATGCCGCAAAACAATCATTTTAGAAGGCCTCAATCTACCATCATCAAGTGAGAAGAAATCAGCAGCCACATTAAAAAAAAAAAACAAAAAAACTAATGCAGAGAAAATTTTATGGTTTACTGAACAGCAAAATCATCATAGAAATTCTATAAATCTTAATGTATAAAATAGACAATCTTAAGATATTGAATTTAATGAACATGAGAATTTAGGAGAAACTATTTGCCACTTACCATCCATCATATCCTCTACTGGATCAATTTAGTTTACGGTAATATAGTTCTTTTTTTTTTTTGCCATTTGATATACATCGGTGGACAGTGCGGGGTTAGCGGGGGAGTTAGTGAGTTAGTCCAGAGGAGGTCTAGAAGCTATTCATAGCCCTAAACCCCAAATGCATCTGTCGAGGTTCGAACCCTGATCTCGCTTATGGAAGAAACATGAGATAACCGCTAGGCTACAAACCCTTGATTTACGGTAATATAGTTTGATCATTCAACAACTTTTGAATTTATGACTTGCTGCATCCTGGGATTTCGTTCATTTGCCAAGAATGTTATGTGAGAAAGTTAATTTTGAGAAAAGTGAAATGAAGTGAAGTAAAGGAAAGAGAAATTTACTTTCCCGTGAGTGTTCACTTGATAAATGATGTTTCGAGGAAAGTATAATTGGCGGGAGCAAACTTTCCCACGACAAATAATTCTTTCCTTTTTGCAGGATGCATTTTGAGGGAAAATGAGTCTCAGTGGAAAAAATAATTTTGCTGGTCCAATTATTTTCCTAGTAACTGAACACCCCAGAATTATGGAAAAATTAATTTTTCCATACTTTCTTGACAATTGAACCAGACCTAACTCCTAAGTGCTTGAAGGTTCATTAGATATATATTTGAAAATGAAGAATAGAGGTCTTTATTAAATATTTTTGTTCCTAAACTCTTCAAAAATGGGATGTGTTAGCTAATTGAGATTTAGATAAGCATAAATAGAAATATAGATAAGTAAAGAGGTTTCAGAATAAGCAAACTTTAGTGGTTCTTGATAGCGAAACTAAAGGGAAAACCCTAGGAGTCTCTCTCTCTCTCTCTCTCAATTCTTCACAGCCCCACCCTTGCAGCCCCTCCTTCCCCTCCCCCTCCATGGGTTGCACACCCCTTGGGTGGCGGGAGGGGAGGGACCAATCCCCTTTCTAGATCTGGTTTCCCCTTCCCCTTCTACACCATATCCACCTTCCGTTCGCCGATCGTTGGAACTTGGCGTTCCGCAGCCCTGTTGGGCGTCACGATTCGTCTGCTCCTCCTTTGCAACCTTACGGGTTCCGGCGGCTTCTTAGGTCTCCGGTAGAGGAGCGTGACCGGTTGGAGGTTTGGCTAGAGAAGGGCTGCTCAACGACGAAGGGGAGTGTATCTCTTTATTTTCGTTTTTTTTGTTTTGTCCGGTTTTAGGCCGGTTATGTCCGGCTTTAGGCCGGTTTGTCCGGACCTTGTCCGGTGTGTCCTGTTGGTTTGGTCATATGCTTTCTCATTGTATTTCTATGACCTATTTTCGTTGGAGTGTCCGATCTGTGGACTCCCAACCTTTCCCCATGGGAATCTTTGATGAATACTATCTCTCAACTTTTGAAAAAAAAAAAAAAAAAAGACCAATATTGAGACTCAATATGAGAACAGAAACAATTAACCATAGACATCTAGACTAAAACAATAGATAAACTCCATTCTGGTGATGTTTATGTTTGGTGACGCCAGCCATTCTTTTACATGCGCCCAATTACACCCATTATGAAGCAAAAATACCACTGCTCCATTTTATTACGGTACTTCAATTAGAAAAAAAAAGGATGAAATTAATCCACCCATTCAAATTTACAGTAGCATTTAGTAAACTGCTTAAAACTATCCACCTCCTTCATGTATCAAAACACAATCCACTTTCCTTCTCTTTCAGCAACTTTCTAGATCATTCCTCATGCACATTACACACACATACGTATACATATACATATACACATAAATGAATCTTCTGTTCCTAACTGCAGAGAAGGAATTAGGACGAAAATCACTGATGAAAGATGTATGATTGCACTGAGAATATGGAGTTCTAATTGCGTGGGAGGGATAGGGATACGTACATCACTCTCCATGGCTACCTTGTTGTAAATCCACCTCTCCTCTTTTGTAAAATTACGAGCCACGACTGGTTCAACTTCATTAGGGATATACCATTTACCTTTTTTACCATCGCAGGAATCGTCGTCATCCACGTATGCTATTGACCTCTTCTTCGTCATCCTGGGTTCGTTTTCAGGGTTTCGAACAGGTAGACATGTCGAAGGAGAAGAGAGCGGAGGAGGGCTTACGTTGGTGATGGTTACTGGTCCTGAGGCGACGGCGGTCATCGGCGGCTGATCGTTGGAAGGAGAGTTTGCCATGGAGAGAGCGTTGGAAAGGGTTAGAGCCAGCCTTCTCTCACCTCCCATTTATATGGTTTGGGGTAAATTACATTGACCTCCCCTGAATTACGTTGGAAAATCACTTTTGATCCCATTACCAATTTAACAGCAAATCTCATTACTTTCCTTCACAGTTTTTACTTGGTTTATCTACTTTTTAAGTCCTTATATAATACGTCAAGTTTCAAAATCGTCACTACAAAGTTTTTTGTGTCAATTGCATCCTTATATTTTATGACAGATATCAATGTTGTCTTTTCCGTTAACTGGAAGACGGAAAATGCAGATGTGGCCAACATTTTGCCTATGTGGAGATGACATGGACTACTAATGATGAAAAACAAAAATGATAGGTACACACCCTCCCATCCACTCCCTCTCTCACATGGGGTGTGGTCCCCATGTGTGGGGAACATGTGGGGACCACACCCCATGTGAGAGAGGGTGTGAGAGGGAGTGGATGGGGAGGGTGTGTACCTATCACTACTCGATGAAAAATGCTTGGCAGTTTATTTTTAGGGACAATTTCGAACCTTAACACATTTTGTATGGACCAAAAAAATTAAAATTCTCCATGAACCTCCACACTCTCTGTGTGTGTGTAATGTTTATGTTTTATAATGCTAATGTAATAGTTACCAATATTATTGGTGATATTCTGGATATTATTTCATCTTCCTTTTGTTATGTAAGTGTGATCAAGGCCACCCGTCAAGATGTGAGAGAGGCTTACTCCTGCGTCAATCCTAATTTGATGGGCTAGACTTATCTAATTTTGTCCAAAACAAAGCTTGAACACCGAATCTAGAAATGCTATTGCGAATCTAGATAGATTTTTTTAAGGCAAAGTTTATGTGTCTATCTACTTTTTTATTTTTGTGTCGAGTTATATAAAATTTTGTTTTTACTCAAACTTAAAATTTAAGTATAAACTCTCAAAATTCGAACACTACCAAATTGAGTTTTACTCAAATCAAGAAAGATTCGAAGTTTTACTCGAATTTG
Organism: Gaultheria prostrata; assembly: GCA_036023075.1. NCBI lineage: Eukaryota > Viridiplantae > Streptophyta > Magnoliopsida > Ericales > Ericaceae > Gaultheria > Gaultheria prostrata. The sequence continues at coordinate 8,061 of JAXBDA010002944.1, read as the reverse complement.
CAAGGTTATTTTCTCCCTCTCAAATTTAATCGAATTAATGAAGTTTTTGAATTTGTGCCTAGATTTGGGTTTACCAATGGAATGCCTCATACCAATGGAACTTTTACTCAAATTTGGGTAAATATTTGAGTAAGGGATGGAGATGCTCTGACACATATATGTTTACACATTACCGAATTTCTTGTCCATTTTTTTGCATGCGTGCCATTTTTCAATTGCTTCTACTTCTAAGCTATAATATTTTTTTACATTTTTGGAAACTTTGTTTAATAAATTAACTTATCGAGAATTATGAAATGAGATCCATATTGAATATACATATGACATTATATATTTTGAAATTTTCAATAATTTTTTGAGATGTCGTGAATAGTGAAAGTGGACAAGAAATTTTGGACGGAAGGAGTATTTCATTTTGTGTTTCTTTTACTTTATATGAAAGGAAATGCTAGGTGCAGAGAGCAAAGATGGAGTGTTATTTATGAACTCTCCTAATTCATTCTTTGGATCAAAAAATCAAAACCATTGCAAAACAAAGTCAAAAGTTTGAAACCCATATCCTAATCCAAATAAAATGAAACCCAACAAAGTGAAAGGAGATCGAAAAAATCTTCTGTTGCGAGTGACTGGAAATAGTTGCAGCCGCGGCCGCTATTCTTCGCAATGATTCTCATCAGTCATCCCTCGATCTCCCCCGTTTGCTACTACTCGTATGGTGAGGTTGGACGATAAGGGAAAGAAGATGGAGGGATAAAATTATATTCTGGGTTTACATTTTTGAGTTGTGACTGGGATGCCATGTCATCAGCTCCATATTAGCTCACGTTGGACACAGAAGAACTTTCCGTAAAATTGAAATTGAAATTCACTAGAAACTAAAAGGGTAAAATTGAAACACGATGCATATTATAGGGACCAAAATAGCAGATAAGCCTTTTTTCTTTTCTTTTCATGCCTTTCAAGGGTGCCGAAGCCGGATTGTCGGTTCTGATTCATAAAACTCATGGTTGTTTTGCATGGGGCTCTGTTTTGTAAGCGAAGAATTATCCCACTGGGAGACCAAAATCACGTGCTCCGGCGCAGCCGCGCTGGCGTGAGCAGACAAGGTCACTCACAACTTTTAGCCCGAGTCATCGAAACATCAAATAGGCGCATGTACTATTTAAAAACTCATTAATTAAACTCCTACCGTCACCTTTCGTCCAAAACTAAACGGAATGGTTGGCATGGACTTGGAGGAAATCACTGGGTTTTGGAGAGAAAACATGCATAGCTTTGGTGGGAAATCCCATCCTCCGTTGTCAAATAAGACGCCAAAATCACACCGCTCCTACTATAAGACACCAAATCACAGCCCCTCTTCCTCTATTACATTTCATTCCATTACAGCTCTCACAAAGTTCTGCACCTTTCCCTCCAAATCACCGCACAAACATGGCATTCCCTTCAGGATCCGTGGATGGGTGTTATGCGGCAAAACTACTTTGTTTTGCTTGATTTTTTGGCACACCGAAGCTTCCGAGGGCCTTGTTTGGAGGAAGAAAAAACTACTACAAATTGCCTAACCCCAAAGTGCCTAACCTAGGAGCTTGGAGAGAGAGCCAAGAGACAACAACGAGAAACCAGAAGCCAGGAGAGAGAATGAGGAGAACCCAAGAGCCAGGAGTGAAACATGGATGGTAGAGATCCAGTGTGAAAGCCGAAAGCGAGCCAGTTAGATGATGTGAGTGCTCGGCGAACGGTGGCGATGCTTGGCCCCCCGCCAAAGAGCGAATTTCCCACAAAGCCTAGATCTTATAGCTCTAATTAATACATATTAAAAAAATTGAATAGTTAGTTCTAATAGATGTGTATTAAATATAAACAGCATGCCTTTACACAGATTATTTATACCACACATCATCTCCAACTTCACTTCTCAAGTAAGCCCATTGAGATTCCACTAGAACTTCAAATGTGGATTACATACTAGCTTTCCCTAGGAACTAGTAAACGGCTAGGATCTATGCCAAAATCCTAAGAAAGAAAATTTACCGAACTACTAATATCTATTTTGGCTCTAAGCTCTCAAGTCTTTATCCCCTAATCACTCACTTAGAAATATCTAGTGTATCACAACACTATTACAAGGTTTGTATGAAAGAAAAATGCAGATCAAAATATAAGATGGCAATTTTGAAAGTGTAAGAATAGCGAACTTGATTTCTAGCTTTGAGAGATATAGACCTTTGATAGCTTGAGAGTATTGCTCTTGGAAGTGTGTTGGATGCATAGAATGCTCCTCCAAGCTTGTATTTATAGGCCAAGCACATATATCAATAAGTGTTGTTTGATAATTTTTATTAGGAAAGTGAAAATGCCATAACTGTTTTGGATTATGCTAAAACTCCAATGCATAAAGAGTTTGTACTTTATACATAAGTACAACTATTTCATGCACTTGAGTTTTAACACAATCAAAAATAGTTTTGACCTTAGCACTACCCTTTTATTAAACTAAGCCCTTTTTCTTGAAGAATTGCCTTCTCTACTCTTGGGTTTCGAACTCAGCGAACCCAAAAAAAAAAAACCCGAGAACCCATTTTTACAATCTAAATGGATCATTTTGATTGGATAGCGGCAAACATTTGATTTAATCTGACTATTATCAATGTCCGATCAATCTGATTTTTTGAATGATTAATTACATGTGGAGAGCTACAAAGTCAACGTCAAGACCATATTTGATTATAATTATCTTCCAAGTAGTTACATTCCTTTACAACATTTAATGGTACGCATTTAGAGGCCCCTTGTTATGTATATGGTACGATCTCAGGACCCTGCTTCGTCCATGTTGTACGCTACCACTTCCAGTTTATAATCGAAACAGAAGAGCAAACAAGGGCCGAGACAAATGATATTGAAGAAGTACTACTATAATTTACAGATTGACATGTGGTGAACAAAATGATCAGATGTAATGAGGGAATTACAGAAAAGATAACCACAAACGAAACGCTGTTGGGAAGAGCCATCCAACTTAAGTATCATTACATGAATAGGAGAAAAATTTGCTTGCTGAACAGGTACTGTGACATGGTATCCGTTGGTGCATCTGAGTCGTCCAAATGTGTTTTGGACGGCCCAAATTGAAGGGTGACATTTTTGTAAATTTTAGGTGCAAATTTACTCCAACAAATTTGGGCCATCCAAAATACATTTGGACGGCGCATTTGTTTGGACGGCTCGAATGCGGTTACGGGGTACCACACAAAATTTTCTCCATGAATAGACCCCCTAAATTAGCAACAGCTACCCAATTGAAGTATGTGTACATGTGTCGAAAATGTTAAGGTTTGTGAAAACTTTTCCCAAACGTTGAGTAAAGAGAAATGGACAGCTCAGATATATATATATGACTCTGAGCCATTTATTTCTCTTTCATGGACATTTTCGGGGAAAGTTTTCCTAAACCCTACTACTCCCTCGCATGTGCATACATAATTAGCCCGTTAACCCAACCCATACAATCTTTACGTGCATACAGAAGTGTTAACTTTAGTATCTGTACATGCATACAATCTTCAAACAAAGATACCCATACTACAAACAAATACCCCGTAATAAGCAAAAAAGAATAAATTCGTTGGAAAAAACCAACCACAAAATCAAACCTAATGGTGTTTTGAGATAAGTCACCAAAATACCAACAACATAGACTTCACAGTTACATAACCATATCACCCTTACAAAGCTCCTGAGATGTCTCCCAAGACCTGCAAAAACCACGAAAGAATCCTAAGTTTAACAAAATCACAGGTCGCTCTGACTGCTGGTTGCGACAGACTACATTTACGACTTCATGTGCAATGTTTGTATTCAAATACAAAGTTCCCATTGCTTTGAAGGGCTCGTGGCCTGGATTTACTTTTAAATGGAAGTCATTGCAAATTAGGCAGACTCTAAATGGAGAAGCTTGGCTAGCATGTTCTATCCCCAAGCGTCTTCTAATTGAGCAATAAAAGCATAGCAAAAGAATCAAGACGATACAAAAACTAATGCGAACTCTCAACATATTGCGCAGGAAACTATATAAAACAGAAGATACAAAAACAAAATAAGTCTGCCAGTTGAGGAGAGAGCACATCAAGAAGGAGGTTCCAATTCCAAGGCATGCATTTTGCATCAAACTTCCCTATAAAAGAGGTTGATATGCATAAGAGAAGCAATATTACCTCGCACTATCGTCAAACATGTTGAAAGTCTTGTTACGGATCCGAACACATATTGCTAAGCAAAATAGCCCACGCACCTGATTGTAGCAGCAATCACAAGAAAGAAACAAACAGAGTACAATTTAAATACACTCAAGTTAAATAAAAAAAAAGTTAAATAGAAATCAAATGAATCGCAGACCAACCTTAGTTGGTATTAAGTAATAATGATGTAATAGTCCAATTTTGGTTATCAAACCCTGTGTTGCCTAGGACAGCTAATACCAAAGCAAGGTAAATAATGTATTGTGCCAAAGACCACATTATACAATTAGGGAATGAGAAAATGTCGTGCCAAAGTTTCGATGACTGTTCCGAATCAATCATTTCGCCACATTCATTGTGGGATGTGTTCAACGTCACTATCAAAGTATACTTCCGTTAGACCACGGTCTAAAAGGGCTTGCTTAAAAGGTTTTCTTGTTGGTAGTTTTATTTGGAATTTCAGGTTTTTGGGAGTTATTGTTCCGGTTGACATGAGCGATTGATTGACTTGAGAATCTTTCATGTTTTCGTCGTGTGTCAGTTGTTTTTTGTGTTTAACTTTGTTTGTGCCTCCTATGAGGTTGTCATCGTCCTCGGTCGAATTTTGTTTTGTCTCTGTTTATGACAATCAGAACAACTTACAGTAACAGAGATTGAAAGAGAACCCCAAGGGGTTGGCAAAAGTGGCATGAGAAAAAGCAATAAGTGCACGACCATCAGGCGCATGTACGAAATGCACGGAGGCCAACCATCCCAAACTTTGGGGCCACTGGGGGTTATGCCTGGTTGTTACCTCCAGGCCCTGGAGACCCCGGACATCGAGTTATAAGAAAAAAAACAGAGATTGAAAGAGAGCTGATGCCAGAGAAAGGTACAAGTGTTTCTACAAACATCGATCTATGACTCTGGATACATCAGCATAACTGTTAAGGTTTCTCATAAATTTCACTGCCACAGTTGAATATTGTGCAGATAAACCTGGGGTTATAGGGAGAAGCTTTGGAGTGAATTGGATTCCTTATGCATAACTGACCTAGCTACTTTTTGGTGATGTTAACCAAGGTTCTAAAAGACTCTAGGCGCTCCTAGGTCGACCGGGTACCGACTAGGGCCTAGGCGGGGACTAATTGGCCGCCTAGCACCTAGGCGGGGGACTTGTTGGCCACATAATCACCTGATCGCCTAGGCATTGGACCCCCGCCTAGCGCCTAGGCGGGGACTAATCGGCCCTAGGCGGGGACTTTTAGAACACTGATGTTAACATTGTCAGACATGAAGATGATGAAATTGGAATGGTTGTTGGGGTAGCTGGGGGTTCTACCCAAGACTTCAACAAATGTACAGATAGGCTGAATATCTTTGATCTCCCACATACAGGCAGGCTATCATAGTTGGAGCCTGAGAAGGCATTCATTCTATTTCAAGTTAGATAGGCTGATGGTTAACAGATCTTGGCAGCACTATTCCGTTTCGTGCGGAAAACATTTCTAGCGTTTGGGACAACATAAATCATTTTCCAAAGTCAATAAAAAATGCACCGGTTGAGCTGGAATGATTTCCAAATTTCAAAAGAGGAAAACGTTATCCGAAAGCATAGGACCTCTCATAATCGGACCTAACTAAAAATACGAGAAGCAGTCACATAATTTGGCAAAAAAAAAAAAAAAACTTTTTGGTGCCACATTATGGAAATGAGAGTACTCATTTTCCATCTTGCATTGGACTAGCTCTTACACATCAAATGGACTCACTACAGTTGTTCAACATAATGAACTACAGCTTTCTAATCTTGACATATTAAGCGCTGAAACAAAGCTTACTCTCATCTCTATTGGTGATTACATGGCCCTTAGACTATATTCTTTTTTCTTCAAAAAAGCCTCGCACATTAGTGGTCCTGTGTCCTGACTTCCTACCAGCAGCAAAATCTTTATCTTATCTTAGTAAGCTTCTAGGTGTAGTTAAGGCTTCTATTATTTTGGTTCCAGAAGTTCCAAGCCTAGCTGCATGACAGAATACATACCACTCTCACTGCAACTTCATTTAAAAACCATCTCAAGTCCTCCCCACAAAACCTAACATTTTATTCATCCTCTCATGGTAGACCAATCTCACACCAAATTCTCTGCATGCAAGAAATTGTCAGAAACTAGTAAAGGATCCTATGACTCTGCCAATTGGCAACTTGTGCTTGATATTTTCTAGGCATTTCAACTCTCTCTCAAATACAGACACTGGACATCTGCCAACATTGCTTCTCCTAGTTACTTCATATCCTTCAATGGTAGCATTGAAGACTGTATTGCTAGAGGACTAAAAGGAAGGGCTCCCTTACCGTTTCCCCCATTTTCATGGAATACTCCTCTGGAATTTCTAAGTCTCCAAGTATTCTCCTATCATGCTAAATGTAGAGACGTAGGGAAAGTCATATCTACTTTTCTGATAACCTTGTTGTTCTTGGCTAGCCAAATAATCAGTCTTTTCCAAATTGTCTCTACTTATCTACTTGAAATATCACAAGTTTTTAAGCCTCGACTCAAATAAGAGCAGAAGTTGAATTGAGAACCAAATTAAAGAACTTTGCTCTGTACTGAAATTTCAGCTAGTACCCCGCTTCATCTAACTTATATGCAATACACTATTAAGTTTAACTTTTAGCTCTGTAACCACAAAATAGTGATTGCTCTCCTCCTTACTGCTTATTTTCCAGCCAACTAAGACAACTCCAACCTTGCAATAAAATTGGTAATGGCAGGATTCTTCCTCATCAAGCAATCATACTATTGAGAGACAAAGCTGAGAAGCACATTTTAACAAGACTATTTGGGCCTGTGTGGGGACTTCTTGAAGTCGTAATGTGAGGATTCGTGTTGTGGTATTACAGAGCTGTAAAAACACCAATTTAGAATTGATATAGAGCACAAGAACAAACTACTTAGAGCGCACTGACATAAAAAGATGAACAAAATCACAGGTCACTCTTATGGCTGCTTGCAACGGACAATAGTTACGACTTCTTCTGCAGTTTGATTGTCTTCAAAATTCAAATACAAAGTTCTTATTCCTTCAAAGGGTGCATTTGTGGCTCAAACTTATTTGTGAATGGAAGTCATTGCAAATTAAGCAGACTCTAAATGAAGAAGCTTGGCTTAGCATGTACCTTTGTGGGGAGATCTGTCCCGGTGTGAACCCTTTGGACCGCCCTGGACGCTGAAAGCAAGGGGGAGCCGCTGTGGCCTCGCCGTGATCCTGGCCGCTGAAGGGAGGGGCAGCAACCTGCACACAGAACAACCGTGTTAGTGCCTAGCCCGGACGGTGGTTGCCCGGGATGGCACTCCGACGGCCTAGTTAGCAACCGGAGAAGGTGATGTGCAATTAATGCCGGGAGAGAGAGTGAGTAAAGGCTATTTAATGAGGAGAGAGAGACCGTGCTTGATACGGTAGGTGAGAGGGGTATTTATAGGTGCCGTGGGGCGTACCCCCCACGCCCCTGGGTGGCTCACGCGCGCTGCCCACTCCCCTTGCTCCGGTCCCATCACGTATGGCCCTGCAACGAGCATTTACACCTTAGCTTCCCTCGAGCACTGGGATTCGGCTCACGTCACACCTGTCTTTCACTGAATCAAAGCGTGTGGGTGAAGTCATCGGGCACCCACGTGATGCTGCAGGCATAGTCCTTTGACTAGAAGGTGGGTGCCATTAATGCTTGTCCCGGGCCGTCGGAGACGCTCGGCCCCGGCCCCTGGTGCACCCCGGCCTGGGTTAGTATCGCCGAGGCTGTGACAATCCGAGCCCTAGGCATCGCCTCGGCGAGGCTGCC